>JACGAQ010002510.1:0-40123 GCA_014119065.1 Orius insidiosus
AAAATGAAATTTTATATTAGAGGAGGGAGAAATGGCGGTAAAATTTTGAAATAATCGATTCTAATTTTGCAATGGTTGCGCTGGAGTAATTTTTTTATGAGTTGAAATGCATTTTTTGAGTTTTTAGAGATTTTTTAAAGGAGTTAATGAGTTTTTCTTTAACAATTTTAATTGACGTAAAGAAAGGGTTAACGGCTAAAAATTGTTATATCGATATAGAAAAGTTGAGGTAACATCATAGCCGATTAAAAACGTCGAAGAGTCACTTAATTAACCTGAAAATTTAAAAAACAATACGGACGACCCAAAAACAATAAAAAATTAGTTACAAATCTAGTTCTACGAACTTAAAAAAACATCTATCCCGAAAGCACCCGACGGTTTCGCTTGCCAATATTTCTTATTCGGAGCAACTCCAAGCCCAAGACAATGACGCTCATGATGACCCTCCTTCACTCTGTGTGTGATGCTGAGGCTGAAAACGTTGGTCTGTCTCTTTCGTCTTCTCATCAATCTACACCCGTCGTTCAACCAATCATTCATGAAACATCAATGGGACCCCCAGTCCACAAAAAGGTAAAATTAATCAACCTACTGTTTCTTCTTTCGTAAAACAAAAACTGCCGATTTCTACGAAAAATAAGATAGACAAGTGTGTGTTGAAACTCTTTTATAAGGATTTACAGCCATTCAGCGTGGTGGAAGACGAGGGTTTTCGGGAACTCGTACACTTATTAAATCCCAATTATTGCTTGCCGACCCGGAAAACGTTTTCAAAAGCTCTCCTTCCAGCGGCTTACGAAGAAGCAAGAAATGAGTTAGTGACACTTTACTCAAGCGATGAAGTTGTCGCTGTAACATTGACTACAGACTGCTGGACGTCACTTAACACAGAGTCGTTTATTGCCGTGACGTCACACTTCATAAATACTCAATTCGAAATAAAATCCCACGTGATTGAGTGCTGTTCGTTTCAAGGAGCCCACACAAGCAAAAACTTGGCCGAAGAACTAAAAAGGGTTGCAGAGGAGTGGAAGATTCAAGACAAATTTTACTTTGTATATCTGACAATGCTCCCAACGTATGTAAAGCGATAAAAGATGAGCTGAAGTGGAAGCATTTCGGATGTCTTGCTCACACGTTAAACTTAATCGCCCACTCTGCGTTGAAAGTTAAAAACGACGAATCGGAAATTCAACACCTTTTAAAAAAAATAAGAAATACGGTTGCACATTTCAAACACAGTGCTCTATCAACACAAAAGTTAAATGACGTTCAAAAACGAACTCGACAGCCAAAAAAACTTGTTCAAGACGTTCCGACCAGGTGGAATTCCACCTTCGCGATGCTGGACCGATTCCTGGAGCTGAAAATCGATATACAAACAACTGTTGCGATGATCGAAAAGGACATAGAAACATTGACCAAGCCAGAATGGATAATTGCAAACGAAATAAAGGATATTTTGCGTCCATTAAAAAAGTTAACCGACGCAATGAGTGGACAGAAATACGTCGCAGCTTCAACGACAATAATTTACGTCGACGACTTGCTGTTAAAGTACAGGTCAATGAAAGAGGATAGTTCATTTCATGATCTTCATTCCATGAGCCAACAATTAATTGAAGATTTAATTGACGAATCACAAGTCGCCTCGGATGCCTTGAGCAGAGCAAGACGTTGCTGATGTCAACTTTTTTGGATCCGAGATTCAAAAATGTGGGCTTCTCGAAAGAAGCAGCAGACTTTTCAAAAAATTGGTCACTCAATGTGTGGCCAATCTAATGAAAAGTCAAGACGAGTTGAAGGTGAGCCAGTCGCAGCAAGCATGTGGTTCTCAAGTTTCAACGGATTCCTTCTTATCATCGTTCCGAGCAAAAGCTGCGAAACATAAATCTACAGGAACATTTTGCTCCAGATCAATTTTGGAAGTACAGCGGTACCTCGAAGACGACCTTCTCCCAGATCACGAAGACCCCCTCTCTTGGTGGCAAAAAAACAATTATAATTATCCTTTTTATCCAAAATTGTAAGACTTAAATTATGCCCAATTATAACGTCCGTCCCTTGTGAGCGAGTTTTTTCGAAAACGGGAGAATTAATTTCTAAACGTCGGTCCCAACTTTCGGCCGATAGTGTGAAAAAAATTATTTTCTTACAAAATTTCTAATTTTTTTTTTTTTAATTTTCATGTTTAGTTTTAAATTTTTTCTTTTTTAATGTTTAATGTGTGTTTGACGTTTTCTAAACTGTAAATGTGCTGGAATAAAATTATTCTTGGAAACGAAATTTGTTTTGTCCCATCTAGGTATTTTAAATTAAATTGAACCGCTTAAATTAACATATTTTTTTGTACACCTTCTATTTCCATTAAATTATTTAAATTTAAAAGAGCAATGACTTGTAACAGGATTACAGGAACAGTCTAATTTGAACCAAGTGACTGATCTGTGACCTGATGGTGACCTGTCACCTGTGTGACCATCGCCCGACGCGACGCCTATCGGTGTGACTAAGGAAGTGAGTCGTGAGAGTTGCCTTTCCTGTGACTGAGTACCTGCTACTTTTGGGCTGTCACATTTAAGAGTAACTGCTCCACAGCTGTACCTGGGACAAAGTATCAGATTGATACATTCCAACCCATCCCTAACTTTAAGTGTCGTCTTGAGCCGCTCAAGCCACCCCTGACGGACGCCATGATAACGTAAGACACGAGGTGGTACGAAACGCTTGTTGCTCTAACCACGTTTTGATTGTATTGAGAATCGCTTAGAACTAGAAGAATCTCTTCGGAAAAATCGTTTTAGCAGTCGTCGATTTGGGAAAGTAGATATCCCTTATAATCCGTCCCCGTCGCTGACAAATGATCACCCTGAGCTTGATTTTCTAGCCTTAGAAAATATTGACTTAGGTCACTTGGAAAGTTCCGATCCCGAAAGAAAAATTGATTTCAAGTCAAATGATCAAGAATCCTCAAACGTCGCAGCTGATTGATTTATGAATAAAAATTATTTTTTTAATAAAACTTTTGTTTTTAACTTTCTCAGTAAGTATTAATAAGTTCTTTTTTTTTATTGTTTTTCTGTTTTTTAACTGAATACTGTTTTTCCTCCGTCAAGGGGAGTGCGCTTATCGAGAATTAAATAAAGACAGATTGGTTTTCATTGAATTTTCGTTAATTATTATCCGGTCCACATGGCGGAATGTCCATAGAATTGGGAAATCCCAAATTTTGTCTGCAATAATGGCTAGTTGATTTAAGTCTCCTGACAACACTGGGAGAACCGCCTGAAGTTGTGGTGGTAGTTTTTTTAACTATGTATAAGGATTGTAGGATTTTATCTGACGCATCCGTACCGAGCGACCTCATTTGTCTGAGGAGTTGACTCGGCTTTTGGTCTCCCAGCTCTAATTCCGAGATTAGTTTTTTTACTTTTTTATTTTCACTGTCGGTATATAAATCAATAAGTCGCGTCTTGGCTGCTATGTATTTATCGGTTATCGTCTCGTCTGTTATGATATCAATTTGTTAAAAGTGTTATTTGTAACTAACAGAAGTGTTTTCTATGGTTTTTTTTTGTTTTATGTGAATTTTTGAAGCGATTGAAAGTGGTGTGTGTGGGTACGGGTTTCTAACCCAAATTAACCAATTTCTTTTTACTTTTACTTTTTCAATAAGTAGTGTCTTTTTCTAACACTTTATTTATGTTTTTAGTGTTTTACTGTCTTCTTTCGATTGTAGCTACTTTGCAAGAAATGTAGTATGAAACAAAAAGTCAATAACGTGAGTTGGATTTTATGTGGTTGTTTCGCTATTTTTTTATTTTTAATTTTCTTTTCCTTTTTTTCTCCTGATGGTTTTTCAAGATGGACAGACCGTTCAAGAAGTCTGCTCTCTACTTGCAGAAACCGACGGTCCATATGTCGACTGAATTTATACCGAGGCACCTGACCCTGACGAGACCGATGACCGATGAACTCTGCCGACGAAGACAATGGAGGATTTAACGACAATTTAAGTGGAAATCAACTTAGAGCTCCTGCAGAAGTCGTTTTTTTAACCCAAAATGAAGAAAATGTTCCTCAAATATCAGAGCAACAGACAGTTTTTCTCGAAACTCTCAACGATCAAACGTTCCTCAAATATCAGAGCAACAGACAGTTTTCCTCGACACTCACAACAATCAAAGGTTTTCAAATTCCTCCTGAAGAAAGGAAAAGTGTTCATAAATTACTTCAATCCCAGAGAAATAAGAAGGGGGAAAAAAACACGTAGGAAGGAAGTATTGTAGCGGTTTCGCTACCATATGATTTATATATCAGTTGTCAGTATTAAAATATAATTCATACGAATTGCACAACTCATTTTATTTCATCCGAAATATAATTATACATTCCCGTCAACGAATTTTCTTATTTCTCTGGGATGTTTTTTATTCTTGGGGAATGCGAATTTGACGTTGAGCATCTTCTTCTTCTCTCCGCGGTTTATAACCAAAATCTGATGCGGTTTTATGTATTTGAATGAATTCGAAAAGTTGTAGTAGTTTTCAAATTTTTCTTCAGACGATTCTTCCGTTGAAGCAGAGGCCTGGGAGCATTCGATAACAATTCTTTCTTTTGAACAAGATCGTAAACAAAGCGTTCTAACTTTTATCTCCTTGGATCAAATCGACCACCATCGCTAAAAGCATTTCGTCCGCACATTTCTGATCTTTCAACAGCTCATTTCTCGCGTTGACATTGTGAGCGTTTTTATCAAAAACCGATTGGCTTCAGCCAAGTAATTTTGTTACGCTCAGCACTTTTATAAGGAGCGTAAATTTCTTCAAGTTCTCCTATTGACTGGACTTGGAGATTGCAATCTCGTACTATTATTTCAATCCCGGGATCCCGGGATCTTGTTATTTGAAATCCCGGGAATCTCGGGATTTCGGGATTTTAAAATATAAACAGTTTAAACATCAAACAATTTATTTAAAAAATTTATCGTTGAAAAAATGATCTTAAAAAACATGATGAATTTACAGTTTCATCATTTAAATTCGTTCTTCATTTATTACATAAGTATCCTGCTGCAGAAAACGCTCTTCCGATTCCACGTTGGAGGAATGCACAGAAGGTCGTTAATAGTTATATACGGAATTCCATCTTTTGCAGCCATCCTTGATAACATCAAATCACAAGTGGTATTTGAGTCAATTTTTGGGTAATAATTCTCAAGCGTTTGTAATCTCATTGGTGGAGGAGACCGCGATTCTTCATCTTAAGATGAGCTTCATGATGCTGTGAAGATGAGAAGTAGTGCTGGATTCGGATAATGTCGCTTTTGTCACAACGATGTTGTGTTTAGCCTTCAAATGAACATGAAGTCCTTTTGTAGACCCTCCACTGGTTTTTAAAACTGATAAACACTTTTTGCACTGGGCAGACTGAAAATTTTCAGCCCTTAAGAAATAAGCCCACACAGAACTCCGTCTTTATTTTTATTAACAAACTCAACGAATTTCGACATGTTGTCTCGGGCTGCTATTTTGAACTAAAAAGAAAATGAATCTATCGAAGAGCAGATAGCTGATGCAGACAGGGGGAGGGGTTCCACGAAAAATTCATGTTTACTACTTCCGGCGAGTTTCCAAGTTCCAACTAAGCAACGACGTCGAGTTAGGAGGATAATTCCCCAAAACATTTGTTTTTGATATTACTCGACTTTCGAATAATCACTTCGCATTTATCTTTGATATTTTTAGCTAATGAAACGGCGGCTGAATATTACGACAGGGGGACAGCTCTACTTCGTCCGTTGCGAGCTGGAGAAGAGGTGATGTAGAAAAGAAGAAAGGAGAATGGTCTGCAGCAACTGTCCGTGAGGCATCATCGCTTCCGAGGTCGTATATAATAGAAACAGGAGAGGGAGCAGTCGTCGAAGAAATCGCTAACAGCTTCGCCCTAAGAAGTAACATCTAGAAGAAGAAGAAAAGGGGAAAAGTGAAAAGGTGTGTTCGGGTTCGGGAGCCGGGAGGTTTCGGCAACAGCCGGTAACCAAAATAATAACAGAAGAGTGTCTGGCCCTATGCCCTAATTACAGTTGTATTTTGTGTTTAATAAAGTTGTATTTTAGATAAATAATAAAACATCTATTGAGTTTTTACACCAATATTATATAGTAATCTCACTTTCGTCAATTCAGACCATGACGGCGTCGTTTATAATGATGATAGGTTCTATGTCTCTGGTCGCTTTGAATTGCGATCTGGAGACTGTCGCTACATTGAGCGTTTTCATCATAGACTCTAAATTTGCAAGCCGATGTTCGATTCCTTCAAGTCTATGAATGATTGTGTAAGGGGGTAAAGAAAGAGTTTAAATTAAATATTGTAATTATTGTGATTATAATTATAGTAAGGGTTTAGGTATAAGAATTTAAATAATATTAAGATAAATATGTAGTAAGATATATAATGGGGGGGGGGGGGTTTAAACTGATCATGGACTTACCGCTGAGGGAGCTGAGAGATGGTGGTATCTTGAGTCTTGACCGAGATCCGTCAACAGGCCTCGATTTTCCGTAATTTACATCCGACGAAGGATCTCTCCCCACTCCAAGGGATTCTTTATTTTCCGGGAAGGCATCTGATTGCTGACCCGGCATTTGATGGACTAATAGTTTTTATAACTATTTCACCGGGTCACCAGAGCCTCCCTCGAAGAATCCCAAATAAGAGGAGAGACAGGGAGATTGGAGATTTTGGTCCATTGTAATCATTACAATTGTTTCATTTGTGGCAGATATTTTGGCTAATGAGGCCATAATAAACGTCATATCACGACTAGTTATATCGATCCTCGGATCTTGAATATACGATGTTCCTGGTTGACTAGGGGCGTTGCTAAGCAAGGATGAAAACGGAACATCATCCGCATCTCTGATAGCTTTATTCATTTTTGTGTATAACTTAACGTCTGTTTCCTAATCAGTTATCCACTTAAGTTAAGCACTTGTCCGGAAAGGCTCAAACGCCTCCATTTAGACACTTGCAAGGCCAATTTCCAAGGCGTTAGTGGTGCCATGGAAGAAGCTGGCGCCTTGGAAATCTTCGAAAGGTCGAAAGAGCGCCTTGTGAGATATACGAAGTATCTTGGAGACGGCGATTGCAAGGCGTTCAAATCGGTTATTATGCACCGCTGTTCATCTTTTTTTAAATTATATTTGTCATTTATTTTAGGTGTTAGATAGTATGCCTTATGGCACTAGCTGCCCAATAGAAAAGCTGGAATGTGTGGGCCACGTTCAGAAAAGAATGGGTACTAAGCTCAGAAGGCTGAAAAGACAGTACCGAGGGAAAAAACTTCCTGATGGGAAATTTCTTGGTAAAAAATGTCTTACAATTATTATTTATTATTGTTAACGTTTTGCTAATTACAGGAGGAAAAAATGGTCTCACAGACAAAATGATCGACTCCCTTCAAATCTACTCGGGAAGGCCATAAGAGATAACTGTGATTCCCTAAATAAGATGGAAAGGGCTGTTTGGGCCATCTACAACCATCTGAAGTCGAGCAACGAACGACCACTCCATGCTCTTTGTTTAGAAAGGTCTAAGTTTATTATAATATTTTCTTTTCTTCCAATAATTTTATACCTTTCTTTTATGCTTGAGGCCTTAGGCATCTTCCAACAATTCTTATTTCCTTCCTACATTCCTTCCAATCCTTATACTTTGTTGCATGTTGCATGCTCATTTCACAGTTGGTGCAAGTATTTGCAGAACAAAGAAGACTACGATCACTCAAAACATGGGCACCTATCAAAGTCAATCATGGATCTTCTTTTTCCGGTGTTCGAAGATCTGGCCTGCCCAGACTTACTGAAAAAGTGTCTTCATGGAAAAACCCAAAATCCAAATGAGTCACTAAATTCTGTAATCTGGTCGAGGATCTCGAAAAATGTCTTCGTAGGATTAGACACCCTGCGATTTGGCGTTTTTGACGCGGTAGCTTGTTTTAACGATGGCAACATCTCGAGGTGTCATGTCCTGAAGGTATCTAAGAGAAATGACTAAAAAACGATGTTAACAAGAGTTTTAGGAAGTAGGAATCGATCCTGGAATATTTTGCGTCCAAACTTTAAAGAAAATTGATGAACGTCGGATTTCCAAGTCAAATATCTCCTTGACAAGCGAAGAAAAATCAAAACGTTGTAAAAAAAGAAAGGCCGAAAAGAGTTTGGAGGAATCAATGGCTGAAGAGGAGGGAGAAGAACCTTCTTATGCTCCTGGAGCTTATTAAAACTTAATTTTTGGTGTAGTGACAATTAGGAGGTGGCGTGGAGGGGTGCTGAATAAACGGATAGTTTGTTCACCTTCCCGCAGGGTCCATAATACCGTCTAATGAAAGTGAAGTAAAACGTGTAGGAGAATGAAAAATAAGAAATAGTCCACCTGATGAGGCGTATTACGCTGAAACCGGTCGTGGAATATCCGTTTTTTTCATTCTTTCTCCCTCTGTAACTTTTATAGCAACAAATGCACGTTCCCCATTACGCATGATCAAAAACCTTGTAGTAAAAAAAAACTTAATTTTTTTAGCAGTTGTTTTTTGATAATTTGCAGGTTTTTCAGGTTTTTTTTTTTTTTTTTTTTTTTTTTTTTTTTTTTTTTTTTTTTTTTCAGCGAATGCCGTCTTATCTAAACAAACGCTTTTTATGGATAAATGTAAAAATTGTATTATTGAACCAAATAAAATACCTATCATTTTCATTCAGGATTTTTTTATGCACCTATTTTGTTTCTACCTACTACCTTATAATAAGAAACCCTGGTCCCAAATTTTAGGGCCTTAGAGGCCTCGGAACCTGCGTATTGTACTAACGTAACATCCAGCTTTTATTCAGAGATTGTTTCTGAAGAAAAAAAAGGAAATTTTTTTTCTCACTCCGTTTTTCTACTTTAGGCCCCTATTTCAGGACTTGAGAAGCCTCGGACCCCTTATTGTACTTAGAAAAACGATCTAGAATTGTTCTTGTTGATCTTTCTGTTGAATTTTTTAGAAAGAAAAAAAAAAAGAAATTTTTTCTTACTCCGTTTTTTAATTTAGGCCCCTATTTCAGGACTTTAGAAGCCTTGGACCCCCTTATTGTACTTGGAAAAACGATCTAGAATTGTTCAAAGAATTTTTTAGAAAGAAAAAAAAGAAATTTTTTCTTACTCCGTTTTTTTAATTTAGGCCCCTATTTCAGGACTTGAGAAGCCTCGGACCCCTATTATTGTACTTAGAAAAACGATCTAGAATTGTTCAAAGAATTTTTTAGAAAGAAAAAAAAGAAATTTTTCTTACTCCGTTTTTTTAATTTAGGCCCCTATTTCAGGACTTTAGAAGCCTCGGACCCCCCTTATTGTACTTGGAAAAACGATCTAGAATTGTCAAAGAATTTTTTAGAGAGATACTTTTTTTTTATCTCGGTTTTTTAATTTCAAGCCCCAATTTCAGGACTTAGTGGCCTCAGATCACCACATGTATATCAAAATGTTCAGGAAGGATGGAAGAATTTTTTAAGCCAATAAAAAAAAGTGAAATTTGACCATTTTTTAACCCAACACTCCCCATAAGTAAGTGTGTAAACATCTAATTGCTTTTCTTTTTTACATCATCCTAGACCATCCATAAAAACCTAAAGACATAATCAATAAAGTAAATATCAACGAAGGATCGGAGTACAAAGTACATCACCTCATCGACTCGTTTAGTCCTATCGACTGAACTTAAGTTTAAAAATACAAAATCTTGATAGGACAACATTTTGGAATTATTATAATTCCAAAACCTTAAGCTTCTTTTTCATGAATTATCAAGAAATAGTAGTTAAAAATATGTGATTCCAAGAACTCGTTAGATCTTGGTATTAGTGAAGAAATGTGTGCGAAGCGCACTTATGCAGTCAGTGAGAGCGATCGGAACTAACGGTGTGAAAGTCCCCCACTATCACTGTTTGCTCGTTAACGCGTGCGTACTAAGTAAAACTCGGGTTGAAACGGAATATCTTCCCACACGATTTAGGGCTTAGGGCGCGATCTGTTGCCATTCAAATAAAAACTGGCGTTGTAGCACCATCTCCCGGAATTCCTACTGACTAAGAAAACCCAGACTGTTTCTCCAAACCCATCCTTCTTAGCTTCCTTCTTAGCTCTTCCTCAGCTTTTTGGGAAAATTCTAAAACTTAATGTTAGTTAAGGTCATTAGAAAAAAAAAAAAAAAGTCCGTTTTAGCAACCCAGGCAAGTGAGAAATCTCACTAACCACTGAACTAGCAGGGTTTTTCATCAGTTTAATAAAGTTCACCATCTTCCCTCCCATATTTTATGGTCTCGCATGAATTCATGTTCTCGAAATGATTGATTGTTGGTTGCTTTGATACTACCTGACTGATTCAGGGGCTGTAGTAAATTCGGCCTATCCTATACCTGCCCGTATCAATCTGACCCTTGAAGAGTTGGAAAAATTCGGGCAAACTTTGGTTTTAGGCTTCCAAGTAAATTCGGCCAATTAATGCTTGAGGCGAGTCTGTTTTAAAAAATACCAATAAAAACAATTAATTGTTGTTAATTGTCAAATAATTGTTTGAAAATAAAAACAATTATAAAATAAAAACTTTTTGTACAAATTTTAAAGTTTACGGCTGTAACCAACCGGGCCAAATATTTCATCAACGACCCAAAATATCTAACTGGGCCAACGACTTGACAACTATCGTGCCCAACTCGGCCAACCACTCGAAAGCCATAGTTACTAATTCGGCCAAAAACTGGTGCCCAAGTCGGCCAAAATTAATACCCGTCGATTTTGTAGTAGGATAACAATAAAAAAATCAAAATTAAAAATTTACTTCATATTTTATTGATCCTACAGTTGTATCGTTTTTATATTCGACTGTCAACCCGAACCTCTGAATTGCACGCCACCAAGCTTGAGTTAAATGAACCTGCATCCACTTGTCGGCACACGGCCATGCCTTTTTTTAAGGCATTTTTGACCAAAATTGCATTTTTAAGGCATTTTCGACCAAAATTGTCTTTCATTTAAAGCATTTTTCACAGTTTTGTCTGAAAAACACAGATTTATGGCATTTTTGACCAAAATTGCCTTTTTTAACTTATAAGCCTCTTCTCGTTTACTGTTAATTAAACAAAAAACGAGTGGAATGTAATTATTTCCGATAAATCCGTGTGTCTTGAGGAACTGTTTAAAGTACGAAGGCGCAAACTGGAAGTACCATCTAAAAATATGGTTAGTTTGTTGCAGTAGTAAAAACGACCAATTCTCCTCGCATTTGTTGATAATCAAGTTTTGGCCCAGTTGGATACAATCATTTTAGTGTTCATTGGCCCAGTTAGATACTTATGATTTTGATACAATGGCCCAGTTAGATACGTCCATCGGCGACATTTTTTATCAGGTAGAAAGGATTGGCCCAGTTGCAAGACTCCCAAGTTTACACGTTTTAGGTAGATTTTTTTTTTCTTTTCTTAACTTAGTCACAGAATAAGAATACACACAACTTACGCTTCTTATTAGTAAATAATTGCGGAGCCTCCCATCATATATTGGTTCCCTCCTTATGGTTTCCTTATTTTTGGATTTCAATATTTTGTATTTCTGGTTAATGTTGTTTCATTTTACATATGTATATTTCATTTTGCAATGCACACAACACAATTTTTAACTCATACTCCTCAGATGTAAGAGGCTCTCCTAAGAACCACATGTTAAAATATCAATGATATCAACACTAAAAGCCTATGAAAGGGCCCAATGAAGAGAATTAGGAACCAGGCGGTAGTGTTCTAGCCCAAGATCGATAAAGACCAGTGGTCACTTTGAACCTAAAGGCTACTTAAGACCTGTTTCCGAAAACAGTCTTTCGATGGTATAACATTAACTTTCTTTTTAAAAATTCATAAAGATTCAATGAGGAGGGCCCCAGTGTTTAGCACAGAATCCACAAAGACCAGGGATCATTTTGAACCTAAAAGTTAAGACCTGTTCCCACAAACAGTCTATCAATGGTATAACATTAACAACTTACTTTTAAGAAATTATAAAAGATTCGACCCCATGAAGAGAAGTTGGAACCAGGGCACCCAGTGTTCTAGCACAGGATCGATAAAGACCAGTGGTCTTACGGGACCTAAAGGGTACTAAAGACCGGTTTCCAAAAACAGTCTGTCGATGGTATAACATTAATTTTCATTTGAGAAATTCGATCAAGGTGCTGAAATGATGCGATGATGTGTCGATGCTGGAACGCGAACTGTCGAGGTGTCGCAGATGTCGAGAAGTTCATTCCAAGGTTGAAGTTCCACCAATTCAGCGGGTTGAAGAGGTGCGGAACTGCTGACGAGTTGAGGGAATTGCTGGCGCCGTCGATGGGTGATCAAGACGTGCTGTGCCAGAAGCTATTCTCGTTCTGTGTTTTATGTGATAGAGTTTAAATATTTTTGTTGTGTTTCATCGGCGTTTTTGATTTTGGGCGATGAATCATCGCTGTTGTTCGTCGGTCACCAATTGTGGGATGGTTCATCACCACTAATTTAGAAAGAAGGAAAGAAGTTGTGTTGTGTGTGATGTATTTGACTCTAATGATAATTTTGATCATATATTGCATACCCACAACATTAAAGCGGCATCACTGGAAAAGATTTTCCAAGCCATATCTAAAAAAACCATTTTCCTCCTACTCGACAGTGAAACCATTTTTAACATCGGTTCTTGTCTAGAGACGTCGAAACCCAGGAATTAAAAGACTCATGAATTTATGTTGAATATCTTCCAAACGATATCTGTCCTTTTTAGACACGTACTGCTAACATAGAGAAATCATAGGTCATACGCTTAAGAAAACCGAGGTTTCAAAATTGATTTAAAAGGCATTAATATTGCTTTGAACTATTTGACAATCAGAAACAGAAGAAACTCTTTGATTTTCTAAATCATCGGTTCCCAAAAAAAGTCTCTCGATGGTTTAACATTAACTTCTTTTGAGAAACTCAAAAAGATTCTACGAGGAGGGCCCTTGAAGAAAGACGGCCCAACATGATGAGACAGTGGAGCCAAGACCGCAGTGTTCTAGCGACGCCACTGTCAGGATGACAAAGACCAGGGGTGATTTTGATCCTAAAGAGCACTTAAGACCTGTTCCCAAAAACAGCCTGTCGGTGGTATAATATTAACTTTCTTTTGAGAAATTCGAAAAGATTCAACGAGGAGGGCCCCATGAAGACATTAGGAACCAGGGCTCCCAGTGTTCCAGCGACGCAACTGGGCCAATGATCCAATACTCTTGAGTACATTTAAACTACAAAGGAAAAACCATAATTTTTTTAAATATTTTAATTATATTATAAATTTTACAAATATATAATTAAATTTGTGCTGTATGTACATAATGTAACAAATTTTTTTTTTTTTTTTTTTTTTTTTTTTTTGGAAGATCGACTTAATAACTATGTACCGAGAATGCAATAAAATCTAGTGAAAAAAAAAAAGAAAAAAAAAAGGATTTCACCAAAATCTAGATTAGAATTCTTCAAAACTGTAAAATTAATTAATTTTGATTTTTAGTTATATAACTAAAGAGAATATACAAAATTTCTTTCTTTTTAATGAAGAACATAATATAAATAATTATCAAACAAAACTAATTACAATAAACAATACCGTCGTTACATCGCTCTAAAATAATAAATATAAAAAAAATGACTTTGGTAATGAAAAAAAATGTAGAAATAATAAAATGAACAAAGGAATATAAGTATTAAAGTACATCATAAGTTATCTAAAATTTTATTTCTTTTCTTCAAGATTATGAATGCACCAATGTGTGACTTTTTCCATTCATTCCTCTTCCCATGTAGACAACATCCTTTTCAATTTTTATCTCGACCTGTGCTTTGAGAAGTTCTGAATGTTATTCCAAAGAGATCAAAATATATCACGTATTTTATTAACCCAAAAAAACATTGCCTATACGAGCAATTTTTACAATTCCCAACTTGTAGGACTAGTTTTCATTTTTTCTCTTTAAAGTAGAACGCTAACAGTTTCTCTACAAGTTAATACAGTTTAAAAAAACACTAGTACCACTGGATTAAAAACATTAAAATTAATTAGGATTTAAAAAAAGTAAAATTAATATATAACACTTTCTTTGTTTCTTTTTGATTAAGGCGACTGTGGACATCAAAACTTCCAATTAAGCACTAGTTAAGGTAATTTGTTATAAACATTTTATTGTCATTGACAGCCAATAAATTATTGAGTTTAGGTGAAACCTTTATGTCGTCAATTTTGATCAAGCTTTTTTTTAATAACAAAAAGAGAGAAAGAGAGACAAGATCAAATTTTATCAGACTTTTAATTAGAAAAACTTAGTTACTATTTAATGATAACCATGGATTAGAGAGGGGAAAAAAGAAAGAAAAACAAAGGTTTTGAGGCGTATGCCATTGGTAAACTAATGGAAGAGGAGGATTTAAAAAAAAAGCTTGATAATATCATTAAAAAAATAAAATATATATCATAAAATACTAAATAAATTGTTTATATCACAGTTTCTGGACATACTTATATCAATAAATTCACGCGGTTTAAAAAATGTTCTTTAGCAAAGAAAAATTACGTTAAACATAAAGAAATTGTGTCACACACATACAGAGCTGTAAAATTTTGTATCACCATTGATTAGAAAATTCATCTAGACCTTAAAAATCTGCACTTAAATAATAGTATAATATGTACCCATATAAATTTTAGACGACATAAAAAAATATGAGTAAATTCTTATTTTAAAAATATTTACATATTTACTGATATGAAGGCCTTTGAAAAGAAAAAAACCTTTTCTTTAAAGTAAAGTATGTACAAATTAAAAATGGTTTGGTATCATTTTAATCGCTAACATTTAACAATTAACTATCGAAAGAAGCTCCAGGTATAGAATATATGTACAACCCTGGACATCTATTAACACCATAAATTAAAATGAAAGAAAAGAAAAAAACCAATACAAAATGTTCATAACACAGTAGTCATAACGTGAATTTAAAAAAACAACATTTTCCATAATATTAATCAATTTGGTAAACTTGTAAAACTAAAAAAAAATTTTTTATAAATTGACTTTGTCATTTTCTTGATAGAATTCAATCATCTTCTTTTTTTTCAGGCTTGAGGTCCACAATCGCATGCATTTCTTCAGGGCTGTACCTACAAAAAATTATTACAATTAAACAGTTTTTCTCACAATTCTGTAAAATAATAGGGAAATAAGGGCAGAATTAGAGGTTGTGCTCAATGGATTGTACAACCTTTCTTTATGACACCAAAACATTATTGCAAATTCTCCAATTTTGGGTAAAAATATTAAGCACGTACTTCAAGTAGTCGTGAAATAATGTCTTAAGCATAGGATTCTTAATGATTTGAAAATGTGAGATAATTTAAACGTTATAGAGTGGTAAAATATATAATGAGTACATACCCCAGAAGGTTTTGAAGATCGCATACGAAACGGTAAACATATCGTTTGCCGGCAGTTTTATGTATGATGTTCTTATCATAGTAGTAGCGTAAACCACGGCTCAGTTTTTCATAGTTCATCTTCGGCTTATTTTTACGGACACCCCACCGCCTAGCGACTTCGTCCGGGTCCGTCAGTTTGAACTCCCAACCGTCGCCAGTCCACGAAATAAAGCTCTGACACGATTTATCAGTCAAAAGCTCCAGCAGGAACTGCCAAAGCTGGATAGGGCCAGAGCCAGTAAAACAAGGTCCAACTCCTAAAAAAAAAAATGAGACCCAAATTAATTCTGATGAGTGATCTATGATTTTAACATAAAAACTTTAGACTTTAAGAAAAAAAAATTACCAGAATAACCTGGATGGATAGTTGGTGTAAGAAAAGCTTTCGCATCTGGATTTGATGTCTGATGGTGGGAAATAAACGCTGGGTGATGGAGTTGTGAGTTGATGTCTCCTTGCCATTCAGGTCCTGATCCTCCGCCGCTCACAGAGCTCGGAACTGTTTGAAACTGGCCTGTTTCATATGAAGAGTACGGTTCATTATATCCATCATGTTGAGGATACCTCACTGAAAAAAAAATTGTTTAAGAACTAAGGTTCCAAAAAGTAATCGAACATAATTTATTAACCATATATTTTTTGAAGGAGAAAGCAATAGAAAACGATTGCTACCAAGTATTTGGAAAAACACTACTAGGTGATGAGCAATAGTCCCCTACTACTTTATAAGATGTGTATTAAGGCGAAAGGGTATTTGGAGCTTGGACAAAGACAGCGATATGTGTGCGAGGGAGAGAGAAAACCGAAATTTTGGGCAGTTCTCACGCTTCTAAAATTGGTCCGATTGATTTTTTCAAATTGGAATGTACTCAGTGGTACAGTACAAAATTCGGAATCGCATTTTCGCGTTTCCGACGCCATTTTTATCCGATCTTTATAATACTAACGTCGTTGGATTCAGGATTTTTTAACGATTCTGGGCTGTTGACCACTTTTTCAAATTTTGCAAAATTTAAAAATTTTGGCTCAAAATTTTGATATTGGCGGCAAAAAAAAAATTTTTTTTTAGATTCCGAATTTTGTACTGTACCACTGAGTACATTCCAATTTGAAAAAATCAAATCGGACCAATTTTAGAAGCGTGAGAACTGCCCAAAATTTCGATTTTCTCTCTCCCTCGCACTCGTATCTTCTGTCTAACATAGAGTTGCCACACTTGTCGTCCCCTTTCACCTTAAATATATGAACGTCCGGAACAGTTTTTTTTATAAACAAGATACAGTTTAAGGTTTTTGAAATATGGGATGATAATATGAACGCAATGGCATCTTTAGATGGAGGCTTGGGAAAAAAACTTTAGGAGGTACTTAAAATGCACAGGAGAGGGAAGGGTTGGCCAGTAGGGTAAGAAATTACCAGGTGACAGCGTTTCCCCCCTACGGATCAAATATCTTCAAACGTTTAAAAATATAGGGTGAGTGGGGACATTTTTTTGAAACATCATTTTCGACCTTTTATTTATTTTTTTCAAATATGTGGAAATAAATTTTTATTTCATATTGTAGGATTAAAAATATGCGAGGGGAATTTTAACTCGGCATAATCGCGCGCCATCCTTTTTCTTGTAAATTTCTAAGTAGGGGCTTGAACTATACAAAATACTTCAATGTCGCACGGGTTAGAATACGTGTACCGCCGTCCACTTATCGCTTATTGAGTCGCACAAGGAGAAAAGAAGAAAAATTTAAAAACGTCGGATTTTAAACAGTTACATTTTTTCTGATTTAATTAAATGTTACTAACTTCCTCAAAGAAAAGGGAAATCCCGTGGGGCAAATGAAGATGTTTTGGTTGAATATTTTATTTTATTCACGGCGAGGAGAAGTTCGGTCTGACTAAGTGTGGTACGCATCCAAGCGAAAATTAACAATGGCGTCTTAAGAAGGGAAGATGGCGACGAACAAAGAAATTCCCACACAGTTCACCACATTGACCTTTTCTAGCGCTTATGACCTCTCTTATAATGCAACGAGGTAAATTCCAACTCTCTTTAATACGTTCAACGCATTTATAAAGAAAACTGATTGAAAAGCATATTTTTGTAAATCTTAATTTTTTAAAACCTTTATTGAAAATGCTATGTGAACTTGTTATTATTCAACAAAGGTTCGTATGTATAATTTTATTGAATATATTGAAGAGTGTAATGGGAAAAAAAATTGCCAGAAAATCGACTTGAGTCCATAAGCCCGGTTATTATATTTTAATAAAAAGATTCAGGACAAAAAAATATATTTCCTTGAATTTTATTTGATAAAAATATAGGTACAGAAACTAATGTCGATGAGGCCAAATGTATTGAAGTTAGGTCAATTTTAATGATAGTAGGTTTGATGTGAAATAAAATTGTTACCTCTTATGTAATTTTTGGGGTATTGAGGTTGAAATTTATGTTCTAAAACTTGATGTGAGTTGTTGGAAGAGTAGAATTCGGGTGAGCTCGATTCGAGGTAAGGAGGCGGTTGATGGGTCGTGTCGAGTGTCTGATATTCTGAGGAGTCGTGAGGTGTCGGGGCCGCGGGTGGATACCCTCCGCCTTCGTCACCTCCTCCCGATCCTTGCCCCAGTTGACTGTAACCGTCTGAAAGATCCACGTAAATAAAGAATCAAAAGGAGAGGAAAAAAAAAAACTTACTTTCATGTTTGACATGATAAACAGGTGGTTGAGTTCGCGATAGTTGTAGAAAGGCCGGGGGCGCCTGCGAGGTCGGCGGTGGACTTCCATGGTCTTTGGTCCCTTCGGCGCAAAGAGGGCTCCTCAGTTGATTATAACCGCCTGAAAATAATTTTTTTTACATACGTCTTCTTTCCAACCATTGTCACGAGACATGTCCTCGAATTTTACACACTTTCTTGTCCTTGAATTAAAGGTTTCTATACCGATTGTGGGTTTGGATGAGTGAACATCAACTAACTTATTTTCCTCTAATTGCTCACCCTTGAAAAATAAAAACGCCTAAATGTCCTAAGTCTTCTTTTGTTTCTTCACCACTTCAACATTAAAATATAAATTATTTTAAGCAACTTGACAATAATTTAGAAAAACGCTTAAAAGTTTTTGTTTTTTTTAGAAAAAGACTTTTAACATTGACCCAGGTCGGAGGAGTGTAGACTACAATGAGAAAAGGAAGGAAACGCTTTTGACATTTCCCACCGGCTAATAAGTTCAGTCTTCCTATCTCTGAGAGTGTAATTAACACATTTAGAAAAACATAAATCGCAAATAACTAAGATTATGTGTAACAAGATTAATAAAGAGCGGTTTCTAAAAAAAAGTACTAGTCTGGAGCTGGCCCCGACGGGAACTTCCTTAAAGAGAAGTAACAATATAGGAGGGGGAATTATAACGGAGGGAGAAGTATAAAGGAGGGGAAGTATAACGGAGGGGGAAGTATAAAGAAAGAGAAGTGTAACGGAGAAGGAAGTTTAAAAAAAAAATTTCAAATTATTGGGTTTTAGTTTTTTTTTTTCAAAAAATTTTCAAAGTATTTTTTTTTTACCAAAAAAATTTTTTTTTTTTTTCAAAAAATTTTCAAAGTTTATTTCGAAAAATTTTCCGGGGTTTTTTTTCGAAAAATTTTATAAGTTTTTTTGAAATTTTATTATTTTTTTTTTTTTGAAATATTTTTTGTCAAGGTAGAAATAATGGGCTCTTTGGCCTAGGGATGTGCCTCTCGTAAAGGGTAGAAGTACGAAATTTCTCCCTACTAAAAAAAAATTAATAAATAAAAAGTCGCAATTTTTTTACGCCAAAAATTCTTAAAAAATATAAGGAGTAATTGGTGAAAATTTGGTGAAAATCGGATTAACGGTTCGGCCGCAGCACATTTTTAAAATTTCAAACAGACATATCTCCGCCATTTTTTCGAAATTCAAAAATCGCCCTCGTTACATTCTTCTTCACCGGCTAAAGAAATTTTGGTGAAAATTTGGTGAAAATCGGATGAAAATTGTGGCCGTAAAGTGTTCCGGAAAAAAATGCTACGGACGGCCGGCCGGCACCACAGACAAAGTTGAGATCGGTAAAGATCAATATTCGATTTGACCCTCCGGGGTCTGGAAGACCCTTCCCCAAAAACCCGACGTCGAGGGTATCACAATAACTTCTTTAAGGAAGTTAAAACACGCCGTGAATGCTTCTTTGCTAGGTATCGATCAAATCGCAATTGCTTTTCTCAAACAGTACCCAAGTAGTTCTCCCAGGAAATAGAAATTATCCACTTGCATGTGCGACCATGTTTTTGGCTCTCCTAGAAAATTGAGATTGTTCATTTGCGTTCGAATTTTAAACAAAAGTTATCATTTCAGGCAGATTTTCGTAAATTTTAAGTTTGACTATGAAAGTTTGAGGTTTAAGCCGTAAAAAATGGAAACAGGTACGAATATACAAATACATAAAACTGGAAAAAAAGGATTCTATGAGATAGAAAAAGAGGGTAGCGCAAGCGCTTAAACTTCCAATCCTATCTCGCCTTCTATCCCTACCACGGAACCTTTGATCACACCTTTTCACAAAACCGGCCCATAACCGACAAGAATAACATGTATTTCCCCCCCAATTTCATGGGGTTTTATACATCCATAAATATTTGTCAAAATAAAGTACATGTGGAATAATATGAGGGGCTCCGGGTACGAAGGGCGAACTCGACAAAACGTAGTTTCGAGATATTCGCATTTTAAAGTTTCGGTTTTTACGTATTTAAAGGGGAAAAAATGGCGAACTCAACATAAATATTATATGGGTGTATTCACCAAGAGGTCTAGAATCTGAAAATGAAAAAAAAAATGGAGGACCCTTCCCCAAAAACCCGACGTCGAGGGTATCACAATAACTTCTTTAAGGAAGTTGAAAAAATTTGTCCGATGTCGAGTTCGCCCTTCGTACCCGGAGTCAATTGAACCCTTTAAAATAAATTAAATAAGGCTGATTCTTTGAATTTAAACCGGCTCCGTGGCTGGGAGGTTCAGTCTTGGACTCCCACCATTGGAGACCGGGGTTCGATCCCGGGTTGGGTGTAGGGATTTTTGTTTGGAAGTTAAATTCCAAATAAATATTCTTCCACAAAATCCGCGATAAATTGGTCTGGCCACTCCTCTGGAGTTGGTCCTGATAGGGCGCCACGGCAATATGGCAAGAGCCCCCGCCTGGGTCCTCCCCCCTCCCTTAAACGGCCTATGGGCTAAACCAAAAAGAAGAAGAATGGATTAACCGATGAGGAAGAAGGCCTCTTGCTCATCGGTTAAATCCCATTCTTCTTTCTTTTTATAAAAAAAAAAATTCTTTGAATTTAACCAAATTATGATCAAGTAGGTTTAAGGTAGCTTCTTTATTTTTTTAAGAGGGTGCGCAAATGGAAGAGTTTTCTCGTATTCTTGTGGAACAATAACGTACAAAAGCGGAATCACGAGTTTGACAATTTATATCCGTTTCCGACTCGGGTAGGATTCGCCTCTCCGGCTGTTATGGACGGAATAAAGTAGTATTGGATTATACGAGGGTGCAGGTGGTCTCACAAAAGGAACAGGTGCTTTAAGTAGCAGATGAGCTGAGCACGTGCTCTACCAACCACCTGTAGCTCTCTTTTGCCCACACCTCGAATTATTTCAAAGAAAACAACCACTTTTACGTCTCACTGTTAAAAAAACCGTTTGAAACTTGTTTTTCCTTTCTCTTCTTCTTAAGCAAACGAAGAAAGCTTAGCATTGTCATTTCAGAATTTTAAAAAATTTACCACATATAAATAATTATATTATTTTATTCAACTTCAAATTATATTTAATGATAATCTCATGATTTTGACGGTTTAAGGAGTATAATAAAAAACTTTAATTATTTTTACATGAAACTGCGGTCTTTTCAAAAAGAAGAGTTTATGAACTTATGTATTTCCTCTAGTAGAAACAGAAAACGTACAAAAAAATAAATGTGAGAGTGTAAAATATTAAAATAACTTGGTGAATTTTATAGTTAAGTCGCGGTTTTTGAAGGGCTTAATTTTGTGACTTAAATTCATGCAAATGAAAAGCGGCCTAAGTTGAACGAAATCCACTTGTCATTTGTTTACTATGAAAGGAAGAAGAAAAATAAAAAAATACGATTTTGGCTGCTGAAAAATTGTGGGAGATGAAAAAAATTTCGCGACAAAGACTTACTGGATAGATCGGCGAGTGGGTCCGGAGGTTCCTGTAAGACGAACGTGTTGTTTGGACAGTCGGCGTAGAACGCCTCCTGAGCGGAATTAACAAGTTCAAGTACTTGAAGCACCATCGTCATCACACGAAGTCGGAACGAGAACTGAGGCTCATGAGCCTCGAAGCTGGGGCGCGGGGAGGGGATTTCGTGGCTTGTGGGACGAAGAACCCCGAGCGGAATTTTTTTTTCCTCGATCCCTTCCGCGCCGTATCCGCCCGCCCAGCGGTACGAACGAGAGGGACGACTCAATGAGTGGGGAGCCATCAATGAAGGAACCGTGGAGAGAGGAAAAATGGGTTTGTCTAATGCTTCAGGGTGAGACACAATAGAAACCCTTGTATTTCCTATACTCCAGACTATTTTCTATAAGAAAACTCACGTTTAGGGGTGGATATTTAAAAAAAGGTAGAGATTTAAATGGTCGGTCAGGTATACATGTCCAGACTTCATTGACCAAAAATGAAAACACGGCTTCTCTTTAGTCTGGTCATCTCTGAAATCGGATAGACCAAACTTGAGCTACTTCTAATCAAATAGTCACGCCATCGGATTATAACTATGTGAGGCGCTCCGAATACGAAGGGCGAACTCGACATCGGACAAATTTTTTTTTTTTTCATTTTAGATTCTAGACCTTTTGAAGAATACACCCATGTAATTTTTATATTGAGTTTCCCCTTTTTTCCCCTTAAAATACGTAAAAACCGATATGCGGCAAAGCTCTACTCTCAACCTTTTTTATTTAATTTTTTTTTCTTTTCGAGATTTGGTGATTTTTAAAAAACCCTTTTCTCTATGATTCTATGATGATTCTAAAATCTCGCCACGAAAATTCCAGAGAGTGACTTTTCTGTCGAGTTCGCCCTTAACAGAAAACTTTAAAATGCGAATATCTCGAAACTACGTTTTGTCGAGTTCGCCCTTCGTATTCATGTGTTTTAAAAAGAAAAGTTTTGATTCAAAAATAAAAGTAGAACCACCGTCTCGGATAGTTAAACCTCATTTTATTCATAAGGTACAACCTCTCTCAACTCTTGAAATCGGATGAAATAATTTTTAAGTCTATTGCAGAACTCTTACATAAATATAATTAGCCATGATTAGCGAACCGTGTTGAATCGCTCTCAACAATAATAATGATCGTCTGGAATAGAGAGAAAAAAAACCGAAATGTTAAAAAAAAAATTCATCGGGATTTTTCTGGCTCCAAGATGGGCGAGACGCCTATGAGTCTCTCACGGGGTGAATGATTCTTTTCTTGAGAACATTTTTTAGTCGGAAAACCTTGAATTCGTGTATCTTAATGCGGCAATTTAAAAAACAGCGAAACGGAAAACAATAGCGTTTAAAAGCAAAAATAAAACCGACCACAAGAGGTCTGCATCCCAACGAAAACTTTACGGAAAAAAAGATTTTCTGGCTTTAAGGAGGTATGATGGTTTTTAAGTGAGTTGCTTTGCAAATTTTTCGTTGTTAACAACGGTTTTTTTTCCCTTTTATCTCGGAAACCGTCGCACAAAACGAAAAAATGTCCTAAGTAAAAGTTGTAGGTACTGACATTTACTACATATAATATCTTATTAGTTTTTTCCGTCAGAGCAATACTTTAGGAGATATGGAAGTATTTAAGTTGGTTGCTTTGCAAATTTTTCGTTGTTAACAACGGTTTTCGGTTTTTCCCTTCTATCTCGGAAACCGTCGCACAAAACGAAAAAACGTCCTAGTAAAAGTCGTAGCTACGGAAATTTCCTACAAAAAAGACCTCATTGGTTTTTTTGTCAGAGCAATACTTAAGGAGATATGAGGGTTCTTAAGTGAGTTGCTTTGCAAATTTTTCGTTGTGAGCAACGGTTTTCGGTTTTTCCTTCTATTTCGGAAACCGTCGCACAAAACGAAAAATGTCGTAAGTAAAAGTTGTAGGTACAAAGATTTCCTACAAAAATTTCTTTATTTATTATTTGCGTAAGAGCAATATTTAAGGAGTTATGAGGTTAAAACTAATAATCCTACAGAACCTGTCTGAAAACTTAAAACCTTCTTATCTCCTAAAATATTGCTCGACGGAAAAAACTAATAAGATATTTTATGTAGTAAATTTTTGTAGCTACAACTTTTACTTAGACATTTTTTCGTTTTAAGCGACGGTTTCCAAGATAGAAGGGAAAAACCGAAAACCGTTGCTCACAACGAAATATGTACAAAGCAACCAACTTAAAACCCTCATATCCCCTTAAAAGAGTATTTGGTAGTTAGTAAGTCCCGTTTTCTGTAAAAATAGGGACTTGAGGGAACCTGGTCTCCCAAAACCATCTGTCGAATCAAAATATTTTTTTTTATAACACAATAATTCTCTTTTTGCGAAAGTTAAAATAAAAATTTTACCTTGACTTTCTTATAAAACAAAATTATCATATTATTATAGGACAGAATAATGAATTTTCGGGTGGAAAAATTTGTTTTTTCTCCTATTCCGAAACGCAAAAATAATTTTCACTTTAAAATTATTGAACTGGTAAGAAGAAAATTCGGAGGAAGCCCCGAAAGTGAAGTAGAAAACGAAAGCTAGAGTGATTTTAAAATTACGGAGAGTCACAGATCAGAGAGGGAGCTGTACCGAGATATGGTGTACGATAAGAGGAAAGAGTCTATGTTTCGGTTAATAACTACCGGTGGACAACCACTATTGTATCTATAGAATATTTATGTGGCCGCCAGCCGTGACGATCCTCCATTGTTTGAGTCAAGGCCCAAAACAGGGCAATTCCCTTCAATCCACTCAACCTATTCACAAACACAACTTTCTTTTCAATTAAAATCCCTTCTGGAAAATTTTCAAAATCCTATTTTGATTTTTCATTGGCGGAAAAATTCAACGATCTCAGAGAGCGGACATCGTTGAAAATATGCATAAACATGAGTTGTGAAAAAAAAGTTTTTTTAGTATTGCTTTAATTGTGTAATTTTTTTAAAAAAACAATTTGATGTCACGAAATTGGTACAGAAACGTAACATTTTCCCTATTGTGATTAGATACAGTCGACTCTTTTGGAAACTGAAGCGGAAGTGAAGAGTGACTGTACATATCCGGCCTATGGTCATCCAAAGTCAGTCCACAACAATACTATTTATTGCCTTCCTTAATGATTGCATGTATTAGCGATGGGGCACCGGTAAGGGACTAATGAACGCTTAGACGCGCGAGAGGTTTGGGCTCTAATTAAAAGCCTGAAGATAAGAAGGGAATAAATAAACGTTAAAGCAGGTAAAGTTTTAGGGGGGAGGGGGGAATTCTTATCAAGCAACAATGGTGACCCCAGGTTCTTTTTAATGAATTTTCAAGGTTTGTCAATTCAGGAGGTCTTCATATGTTTATTTTCCTCCTTAGAATTTCCAAAATACTAAATACTGTTTACCGTTCGCTTCGTAGAGCATTTAGGATGAATTTTTTGATATCCACACTTGGGAACTGTCACTGAAAACTGCACTTTAACCGAACATGAGCGATTAGAGAGACGTGCGGAAGACGACTGATTTTTGGAATGAGAGTTTCGGGACTTACCTTTCCAAATCATGACATGGAAGGTGTACTGGGGATCTATCCGGAGGGGAAGGCGAGAAAAGACAATGAAAGAAAGAGAGGGATTGAGACGGAAAGGAGAGGGGAAGACTTTCTAGTCGCGCTTAGTTCAGCCAACCCCTTCTTTTTTTTTATCTCCGAAAACCCCTTGCCGTTTCTTTCTGCACTTCCGCACCCCCATCACTGGCTCAGAACAAAACAATCTTAGGTTTCTCCTACTCCAGTCAGCCATTCAAGCGTTTTAGCCACCTTTTTTGGTATGAACTAATCCAGTTTTTTTGAACATCCTAAAGAAAGCGTTTTGCGACGCTAGGGAGCGAGAAAAAAACTGCTTTTCCGGTTGAAACAGAAAAAACAACGATGATTAAGGGATAGGTAAACGGAACATCTAAGTAATCAACAACCGTTATATTCATCAACACCATTTTAAACGACGAGGGTCGTATTTCATCTATCGTAATCGACCAATTGATATAACTCCTCTCCTCTTTCACCCTCTCGAAGGTCAGAGATTATAAGTAATTAAGACGCAATAAAATAACAAGTTGTAACATGCATAGGATATCATATTAGTCGTACTTCGGTGGTATATGTACAAACCGGAAGATAAAGCAATCCTGCGGTCAACAACCCTAATGTCTCAATGCGATTTCAGATAGGAGTATTCACGAACAAAAGCCCGCGACCCGATTTTAATGTTAAAAAAACCTCGGTGGAGCATCAGGAGATTATAGTAAAACGGAACTTCTCACAATTATCCTAAAACCTTTCGGGTAGAAAGACTCTGTGGAGTATTTCGTTCATACTCTTCAGAAATTAAAGGCCCTGGAAACAGGGGATGCGAAGGTTATCAACGTCAATTTTTCAGCTTTTGAAATACAGGGTGTCCGGAAACTCATGGCAAGCGTCTGGGAGAGCGTTAAAAAGTGGTTTTACGAAAAAAAGTTAAATGTAAACCCCCTTAATTTAAATCAAAGAATTTGATGGTGTAGTTTAAAATCCGCCTGGATATACAGGGTGTCCCAGACACAACCTAACTTCGTTATTTCAAATAAGAACCCCTATTTTTATTTCAGATTCGTAATCTACGCAAAATTTCAAGTAGATTTGAGTACTCATATGACAATTTTGGACAACTTTTAAAAAATGTCAAAATTTAGCGTTTTTTGCGCTAAAATCCGTTAAAATTGACCTAGGAGACTCGTTTTTTTTTAATTCCACTTATTTTTTCCCGAAGAATCCAACTGTCTCAAATTTGAGCATCTTCGCATTCTGCATCACGAGATTTCGTCGCTAATGGCCTTTTTTCAAGTTAAAACCCAAATTTTTAGTTCAGAATGAAAATTAGCACTTGTTGAAAGGAATTTTTCTTTCGGACCACAAATTTTGAAAGAGCTACAGCGTCTTTGTGTTTGCATCAAAAATTAAAATTCCGTCAACAAATCGCTTATTTACATTTTTGAAGTATGGAATTTGGAGTTAAACTTGAAAAAAGGCCATTAGCGACGAAATCTCGTGATGCAGAATGCGAAGATGCTCAAATTTAAGACAGTTGGATTCTTCGGGAAAAAATAAGTGGAATTAAAAAAAAAACGAGTCTCCTAGGTCAATTTTAACGGATTTTAGCGCAAAAAAACGCTAAATTTGACATTTTTAAAAAGTTGTCCAAAATTGTCATATGAGTACTCAAATCTACTTGAAATTTTGCGTAGATTACGAATCTGAAATAAAAAATAGGGGTTCTATTTGAAATAACGAAGTTAGGTTGTGTCTGGGACACCCTGTATATCCAGGCGGATTTTAAACTACACCATCAAATTCTTTGATTTAAATTAAGGGGGTTACATTTAACTTTTTTTCGTAAAACCACTTTTTAACGCTCTCCAGACGCTTGCCATGTGTTTCCGGACACCCTGTATATGCGAGCGTCCAGCAAATTCGGTAATTGGTTCTTCTATCGCTGGCCACACTTTTAGAATTTTTTCTTCGATTTTAACTCCCACGGTTATGGAATAAAATTTCAGGCCATTAAGAAACGTCTAAAAAAAATCGAAACAATAACAGAAGCAAAATAGGGTAGGAATCGTGCGTGATATGGAGGAGCCTGTTGCATCACTGACGGGGGTTAACAGAGTATGAAGTGTATTACAATATAGAAAGGTGTTGTGTAATGGATAATTTGGCCTGGTTACACAAGTACGCTACTCTTGATGGTTATCCACCGTATCAAACTTATACACATTAGAGAAATCCAAACCTTAAGAAAATTTTTTACAAATTACGTCATTCTATAGATTTCGAGGGTACACAATGAAAAAATAGACATCTCATAATGGGACTGTCGGAATTCTATTCACGACTGAAAGTTATTTGTAAGCAACATTACGCTCAAACGATTTTGGTCTACATCACGATTAAAAATGATCTTAACTTTATTTTGACCTATTCAGCCCTAGCACCACAATTGAGGCGCTCCGGATACGAAGGGCGAACTCGGACAATTTTTTAACTTTTAGTTATTGTCCCTCGACTCAGTTTTTTTTCAAGATTCTAGATCTGTGAAACCCAAAAATGTTGAGTTCCTTTAAAAAAAAAAAACTTTAATTGTCGAGTTCGCCCTTCGTATCCGGAGCGCCTCAATTGATTTCTGGGAAAAGTATTCGTAAAAGTCACCCTCTTTCAAATTGACACCACTTGTTCTCCGAAAATTCTACAATGCCAAAAGTGTCAATAAATTACACCATAATTTAAAAACATAAAAATTTAAGAATCATGAAAAAATTGTTCATAATCTAGAAAGGAAGGAAAGAGCGAGTTGATAAGGGGTGAAGTCATGTTTGGTGAATATTTAAAAAAAAATGTTTTATTAAATGAAATAAGGATTTACCTGATTGGTTGTAAGTTGAAGTTTGCGCTTTGCTAACGGATAGAAGATGGCTGAGATCAGTTGTGTACAAGGATTCGTATAGGGAGCCTCCAGGTTCGACGCAGTTTCTCTCCTTCTCGACTTCTGAAACATCCAAAAATTGGTCCATGAAAAAGTCAGTGAGAGCAATCGAAATGTTTAAATCCAGGATATCCGTATGCAGACGGAGGGTATTCACGGTTCTCCATTCTTTAGGATATACACACTCTTTTCCGGGAGTCAAACATCCCTTTCGGGAACGGACTACCGCCGGCGGCAGTACGCTTTATGCACTCGCTCGAACACCAACTCTCATCCCCCGGAAAAATTATCAAAATGTTTATTAAAAAAAGAACAAAAAAAAAACTAAAAAAAAATCGGCTTAAAAAAATTATATATGTGAACTTCGGTGAACGGTAATCGTGATAACTCACCTTCAGTTTTGAACGGGAAAAAATCGGTCATAACGTTTTGGTTTTTTATTTTTCAAATTCTATAAAGTTGAGGATGATAAAGTGTGCGTATAGTGTGATTGGAAGAGAAGGACTGTACTGGGCAACAGCTTCTCCCTCTCCTGTCTCTCTATCAAACCGAACAATATCAACCCAAAACCTGCCACTCCGCTAACAGGTACACCGCAAGCAATTCACGATATTTAACACAAAAACAACAATTAACTTTTTTTTTTGTTTAATTTACTTCAATAATTCTGAATTTCTGCACGATTAAGCCTGTTTAACTTTTTGAACTTCTAAAAATGTCTTAAAAACCATCCATTTTTAAGCAAGTTAAAACACTGAAATATGGACAAAAGTCTGTGAATAAAAAAATATTTTATAACCTTTTAGTTGGTCTATTGTTAAGTTTACACCCATCGGAGGAGTGGTTTAAACGGAGTCGAGAGAGAGAGAAGATGAAAAAAAAAACGACCTAAAATACAGATCCCTTAAATGGAAAACATGTTAGTATTGTTTAAAAAAGACACTCAAGCCGTAAAATTGCTTGACGGAATTAACCTATTGTTTTCCCCTTGGCTGCCTTTATCTTGATTTCCCACAATTTATAATGTTTAATGCATAGGTTTTGTAATGGAGCGAATCCAGTTTATATTGTCAACAATCCAATAGTTATAACTATGGTAATTCTAATATTTTCTATCTGATTAAAAAAAAAGTTTTTTAAAAAAATTTTGCGTAAAATGAGGCGCTCCGGATACGAAGGGCGAACTCGACAAAACGTAGTTTCGAGATATTCGCATTTTAAAGTTTCGGTTTTTACGTATTTAAGGGAAAAAATGGCGAAACTCAATATAAAAATTATATGGGTGATTCACCAAGAGGTCTAGAATCTGAAAATGAAAAAAAAACTGACGTCGAGGGTATCACAATAACTTCTTTAAGGAAAAAATTTGTCCGATGTCGAGTTCGCCCTTCGTATCCGGAGCGCCTCAATTCTTATGATGTCAAAAAGTAGAAAAAACTCAAAGTTAAAAATATTCGACCATTTTAGACGCGATAATAGTGTGGAGTGATTGGTTAATGCTAGACCGCTCCCACTCTGTTCTTTCCGACCCTTTTTGTTTTTTTAAGACTCAACCTCTTTTACATTTATGAGTTCCTACATCATTGGAGATGATCGTTTAACGGGTAGAAGGCTCGTGCCGATTAAAAAAAAGGGGAGGGCTCGTGCTTTTCCGTCCCGTCATTCTCTTTAATTAAAACATAATTCGATAAGCATACAAACCTTTTTGTAATATTTCTAAGTGTTCCCAGAGGATGTCGCCCATAAAAGGAGGAGCTCTCGTTAAAAACGCTTCTTTACCCATGGCACAGATGTCTTTCCCTCTCATATAAAATTGCTGCATTTTAACGCCTTCTAACGAAAACTCTCGTATCGCCCATGCGAGCCAATGAGCGACTTGAGTTTCGTTCCACTGTCTTGGATCTGAAAGAAAAAAAAAAGAATTTAAGGGAGAGTAAAAAAAACTTAAAATTACAGCTTTGAAAAAAACTTAGATGAAGTATAGACGTATTATTTTTCCCATACAATTAGATAATTAAGAGCCCTTAGATAGGGTAAAGGAGATTAGCGAGAGATGGCGAAGAGTCAGCTGTGGAATGAGAGGGCCACCGCGTTGAAGGATCGTGAGAAAAAAGGCGGTTCAGCTGTCCCTGCCCCGTGTAACACGTGAATATTTTAAGTGCGTTTTTATATTCGATCGGAGATAAACACAGGAAAAAAGATCATCGGTTTTTTGCCATTCATTTCCTAAATTTTTGCATACTCTTGTGATGGGGCCCGCGGAATTGACACTTGAGTCCTTGGCGTAAAAGCGGAGCGTTTCGGCCTTGACTGGATATGATCACGTCGGTCATTCGTGTCCGAAATTGTCAAGGAGTTCATTTTCCTTCATCCCCTCCTTCTCGAGATTATTGACACGAGGAAACCCGCATCTTAATTCATAAAACGTACGGGTTTTTAAATGGAAATCTCGAGAAACTGTTTTCTCCAAGAGAAATTTTTAAAAAAGACATCCCAGGGATCATTGAGGACGTTTATGAGGTTTGACAAGGGATCTCGGAAGGAATTGTAAAAAGGTAACTAGGTATATGGTTTGCTTTCCATGTTGCATAATGTGTAATAATTGTGAGCAAGGAGGGTGACCGACACGGTGAAGCACCTACCTCATATTACGTCATCATCTATTGTCTTTTTATTAAATATACTGACTGGCATGATCCGAAATTGCACAACGGCCCGATATTTTAATTGAATAAAAAAGAAGAAGCGATTTTCTCAGAAAGGATTCCCCAATCCGTGTCATTGTCTCGATTCGGTGAATAGGCGAAGGTCCGAAGGTTTTTTCCGAGGTGGGAGAAAAGAGAGAGGTCTCTCGCTCCGGTTCACTTCCTCCTCGAGGATGGCGGAGGATAGATTCGGGATTCGAATGTATTCGTGAGTGGAAGGGGGAATCGAGCGGCCGTGATTGGACCGTCGAACCACTTCAATGGAGGAGGGGAGTAAAACCGATTGTATGTAGTATGGATGTAGATGATGACTCGTCCCTTCCCTTCTTTAGAATTAATAGGGCCCCAAATACTTTTAAATCACAGGCTCCCTCCTGTCAACAACGCCTCCTTTTAAATTACCCTCAGGGTCCTTTATAGGGCACATAATAAACCTGTATTACCACACCTTCTCCCTTTTTGGCCCTTCCTTTGCCATCATTTACATAGATACGTAAATCTCAATTTTATACCCCGTTTATTCAATGGAGGACAATTTCATCTTTGAACGACGCAATTCTTACCGTTTCGATATAGCTAAGTCGACTTGAATTAATAAAACTGTTAAAACCATGAGTCGAGAATTTTAAGTACCCATTGTTCGTCTTTAGTTTATTCGAGAGACAAAAGAAAAAAAAAAAAGAGAGAGAAAAAAAATGAACGCCATTTTAAAAAACCGAGATAAACAATTTTTCTGGATTAAGAGGCCGATTCTTGTGTGAAAACACTCAAAACTTAACTGCGGGGGTCTGAAAATCATTTTCAAAAACAAGGGGATCTTATTTAAGGAGGTATGATGGTTTTTAAGTGAGTTGCTTTGCAAATTTTTCGTTGTTAACAACGGTTTTCGGTTTTTCCCTTCTATCTCGGAAACCGTCGCACAAAACGAAAAAATGTCATAAGTAAAAGTCGTAGCTACGGAAATTTCCTACAAAAAGACCTCTTCGGTTTTTTTGTCAGAGCAATACTTAAGGAGATATGAGGGTTCTTAAGTGAGTTGCTTTGCAAATTTTTCGTTGTGAGCAACGGTTTTCGGTTTTTCCCTTCTATTTCGGAAACCGTCGCTCAAACGAAAAAATGTCCTAAGTAAAAGTTGTAGGTACAAAGATTTCCTACAAAAATTTCTTTATTCATTATTTGCGTAAGAGCAATATTTAAGGAGTTATGAGGTTAAAACTAATAATCCTACAGAGCCTGTCTGAAAACTTAAACCCTTCATATCTCCTAAAATATTGCTCTGACCGAAAAAACCAATAAGATATTTTATGTAGTAAATCTCCGTAGCTACAACTTTACTTATGACATTTTTTCGTTTTGAGCGACGGTTTCCAAGATAGAAGGGAAAACCCGAAAACCGTTGTTAACAACGAAAAATTTGCAAAGCAACTCACTTAAAACCATCATATCCCCTTAAAAATTGGGGAAAAAAACTTAATGGTGGAAATGAAAGGTTGATTAGCTAAAAGGTAACTTAGGAAAATGGAATAAGACGCGAAATAAGCCACAAAGAATGTTGATTTGAACTCAGATCACGATTACGATTTGTATTCATAAGTCGTTAAACGTGTCGCGTTGACTTATCGTGTTAAAAAAGTGCGTATAGTTCAAAGCTACCTTAAAATTTTAAAGAAAACATTAATTGTGAAGGATCGCAAAACCCTTATCGTGAGAGGGAGAGAGAGAGAAAAAATAGATAGCGGTTAACCCTCTTTTCGACATTTAAAATTTTTGGACGTTCAATTACTATCAAGAATGTTTTTATCTCCCCCGGGCTGCTGATTAGCAATGACAAAAGGGGAAAAACGAAGTCAGATATGGGAGAAAAACTTATCTTTAAGACGTATCTTGGTGGGGAGAGACGATAAAGAAGTTCATATCAATTTAAATTTTTTTTTATCAATTTTTTTTTCGTTAAATAAATTGAGAGAAAAAGAATCAATGAAACTACTCTGTAGGTAATCGTCGCTTCTGTGTCGCATCTTCTAATTTAAATTCAAGGGAGCCTGGCCGATTTCAAGGGCAGTCACACTTTCAATCATATGTCTCGTTTACACAATGGGTTTTTTCCCCCTGAAGCAGAATGAAAATTTTATCACCAATTTTTAAAAGACCCTCACACTTCACCGATTTTCAAAAAATCTGCGCCTGCGATCTGTCCGTTAGCTGGTTCCCCTGAATTTACACCCGATAAACCAAAATTAAAAACAGAAATTCGTGGAAAAAAAGTTGTTATCTAGAAATAAAAAAGCGATAGTATTCAGGATCAAGTTCAATGTTTAATTCATTTTATTTCTGAGGAGTTAACGAGCTCGCATGAAACGGAATAGTTTTAAAAATAAGTTAAGTGAAAAGTTGTGTTTTATTGAAATTTATTTTTGAATAGACAATAAAGAAGATTCGTATTTCCCACACGGTCATCATTATTTACGAAAACGATTTGTTCGAGTATGTTAATCACGGCTATTTGACAACCAATTGCTATTTTCTCAAGTAGATTTTTTTTATCTTCTTAAAATATCGAAGACGAAGAACAAACAGAAAAAAAACCAAGGGCCTTTTTGAATGATTCTTCATTTGGAATAAAAAAAATTATTTCCCCCTTGCTCAGGGTCCCCAAAACAGCTGGAACGTCACCAGCACCGACGGGTGAACTCAAAGAGGCTTCGCACCCATCGGGTTGTGGCAATTTTCAGCCCGGGACCCATCGGGTATGTGGCAATTTTCAGCCCGGGACCCATCGGGTATATTGCAATTTTCAGCCGGGGAACCATCGGGTATTGAAATTTTCTGCCCGGGAACCATCGGGTATGTGGCAATTTTCAGCCCGGGACCCATCGGGTATATTGCAATTTTCAGCCAGGGAACCATCGGGTATATTGAAATTTTCTGCCCGGGAACCATCGGGTATGTGGCAATTTTCAGCCGGGGAACCATCGGGTATATTGCAATTTTCATCCCGGGAACCATCGGGTATATTGCAATTTTCAGCCCGGGATCCATCGGGTATGTGGCACTTTTCAGCCCGGGAACCATCGGGTATGTGGCAATTTTCAGCCCGGGTACCATCGGGTATATTGCAATTTTCAGCCTTGGAACCATCGAGTATTGCAATTTTCAGCCTTGGAACCAACGGGTATATGCAATTTTCGGCACGGGAACCATCGGGTATATTGCAATTTTCAGCCCGGGAACCAACGGGTATGTGGCAATTTTCTGCCCGGGAACCATCGGGTATATTGCAATTTTCAGCCCGGAACCATCGGGTATATTGCAATTTTCAACCCGGGAACCATCGGGTATGTGACAATTTTCAGCCCGGGAACCATCAGGTATATTGCAATTTTCAGCCCGGGAACCATCGGTATATTGCAATTTTCAGCCCGGGAACCATCGGTTATTGCAATTTTCAGCCCGGGAACCATCGGGTATATTGCAATTTTCAGCCCGGGAACCATCGGGTATGTGGCAATTTTCAGCCCGGGAACCATCGGGTAGGTATATTGCAATTTTCAGCCTGGGAGCCATCGGGTATATTGCAATTTTCAGCCCGGGAACCAACGGGGTATGTGGCAATTTTCAGCCCGGGAACCATCGGATATATTGCAATTTTCAGCCCGGGAACCATCGGGTATAATTATCTCGTTTTGGGAACCAAGTACCCAAAAACCGGTTTGGAGGGTATCACAAGTTTTAGAAGTACTTAACAGGTTTAAAATTGAACGCATGAGAAGAAAATTATGTAAACATGCTGACTAGGGTTCGATTACTAGTTTTAACGCGGCGTGACACACGATATTTTAATAAAAACCGGCAGTATTTAATTGCTGACAGGAGCCCTACTGCTGATAAGTACAAAATCAAAGACTGACGGGATAAAAGATTGGAAAAACGTTAACATTCTACCACGCCCGCGCCGTATCGCTTAATTATAATGCTTGATTTATACAACAGGTGTTCTTGTTAGTACATACGCCAAGTTCAAAACACGCGAATGATATCCAGAAGATAGTCTTTTTTTGGGAGTCTTGCAACTGGGCCAATCCTTTCTACCTGATAAAAAATGTCGCCGATGGACGTATCTAACTGGGCCATTGTATCAAAATCATAAGTATCTAACTGGGCCAATGAACACTAAAATAATTGTATCCAACTGGGCCAATACTTGATTATCAACAAATGCGAGGAGAATTGGTCGTTTTTACTACTGCAACAAACTAACCATGTTTTTAGATGGTACTTTCCAGTTTGCGCCTTCGTACTTTAAACAGTTCCTCAAGACACACGGGTTTATCGGAAATAATTACATTCCACTCGTTTTTTGTTTAATTAACAGTAAACGAGAAGAGGCTTATAAGTTAAAAAAGGCAATTTTGGTCAAAAATGCCTTAAAAAAGTCAATTTTTGGTCAAAAATGCCTTAAAAGTCAATTTTTGGTCAAAAATGCCTTAAAAAAGGTAATTTTGGTCAAAAATGCCTTGAAAAGGTAATTTTGGTCAAAAATGCCTTAAAAAAGGTAATTTCGGTCAAAATGCCTTACAATAGGTAATTTTGGTCAAAAATGCCTTTAAAAAGTCAATTTTTGCTCAAAATGCCATAAATCTGTTGTTTTCAGACAAAAACTGTGAAAAATGTTTTTAATGAAATGCAATTTTGGTCGAAAATGCCTTAAAAATGCAATTTTGGTAAAAAATGCCTTAAAAAAAGGCAATTTTTGGTCAAAAATGCCATAAATCTGTTGTTTTTCAGACAAAAACTGTGAAAAATGCTTTTAATGAATGGCAATTTGGTCGAAAATGCCTTAAAAATGCAATTTTGGTCAAAAATGCCTTAAAAATGCAATTTTGGTCAAAAATGCCTTAAAAAAAGGCATGGCCGTGTGCCCGACAAGTGGGATGCAGGTTTCATTTAACTCAAGCTTGGTGGCGTGCAATTCAGAGGTTCGGGTTGACAGTCGAATATAAAAACGATACAACTGTAGGATCAATAAAATAAGTAAATTTTTAATTTTGATTTTTTTATTGTTATCCTACTACAAAATCGACGCTATTAATTTTGGCCGACTTGGGCACCAGTTTTTGGCCGAATTAGTAACTATAGCTTTCGAGTGGTTGGCCGAGTTGGGCACGATAGTTGTCAAGTCGTTGGCCCAGTTAGATACATTTTGGGTCGTTGATGAAAATATTTGGCCCGGTTGGTTACCAGCCCTTTTTTTTAGGCTGAAAGAACAAGAAGAAAAAAATGCGTTTGTGGTGGAAGAGGGTTTTTTTCTTCTAATTATGGGAAGTTCGGAATAATCCCTTTACTTCAAAATGTTTTTAAAAAATTGTCTTACCTTTTAAAATATTTAGTTTGATTTGTTCTTTTTCCCACGAGGCGAAAGACGCTTTTAAAGCTTCAGTCATTTTCTTATTGGTTCCTGGTGTAAGAGGAGGCACTTGTGTAGGCATTTCTGAAATAAAAAAAAAACATAAAATGAACGTTTTTAAAATTCAAATAAATTTTTGTTTGTTCCAGAACTGAGGAGATTCGGACCATGGGAAGCTTAATCGGTGTTGATGACCTAATCCGTTTGGTGACTAGTGGTTACCATGGAGATTAAGTGATTTGATTGCTTCTTCCTCTTGTAACAACGACTTTTCTTTTAACATCAAGTACCGAATGATAAGGAGGAACCTATAAAGTTTGAAAAATAACTATTTTTTACGAAAATTAAGTACCGTAAGTGGGGATACCTCTATACTCCTCCAATTACAGCTTAATTGATTCATTTTATTCTCATAAAAGGTATTCCAGAATAAAAAATGTAGGTTGTACAGATCAAGATATTCTCAAGTTAAGCTATTAGGCTTGGGTCATTAAAAAAGGCCTTGGAAATCCTGAAATATTCTTTTTTTTTCTTCTTTTAACTTCTTCAGTGGCAACTTTTAGCCGGTAATTGTGATCCACTGTTAAGGAGTTGTATAATAAACTTTCCAGTTTCCTCCATTAACTTTTATCGTTTATCGGAGAACAAAGTAGAAATTTAAAAGCTTAGAATCGCACTTTTTTCGCTTGTCAGATTTATTGCCCTACAATCCGTTAATTTGCCAATCACTTTTTTCCACCTCGACCTATTTCTTTTGTTCTGACAATGTTTTAACATGAAAGGTGCGCCGGGAAGATTTGGGGCTAATTTATGGAGGATGAGTGCCTTATGGTGTAATTGAAGGGGGTGAGGTTTACGCCCGCACGACAGGTCCACTACACCCCTTTGTTAACATTAAACCAAAGTTACCATTTTGAGCACAATTTTTTAGTCTATATGAGGCGCTCCGAAGACGAAGGGCGAACTCGACAAAACGTAGTTTCGAGATATTCGCATTTTAAAGTTTTCCGTTAAGGGCGAACTCGACAGAAAAGTCACTTTCTGGAATTTTCGTGGCGAGATTTTAGAATCATCATAGAATCATCATAGAATCATAGAGAAAAGGGTTTTTTAAAAATCACCAAATCTCGAAAAGAAAAAAAAATTAAATAAAAAGGTTGACAGTAGAGCTTTGCCGCATATCGGTTTTTACGTATTTTAAAGGGGAAAAAAGGGGAAACTCAATAAAAAAATTACATGGGTGTATTCTTCAAAAGGTCTAGAATCTGAAAATGAAAAAAAAAAAAATTTCCTATGTCGAGTTCGCCCTTCGTATTCGGAGTGCCTCATATTGAATACTGAAATAAAGGAAACAAAAAAAATCCCACGGCCGATAGTAAAATATTTTGTGGAACCCTTGACGCTTTTTTCTCTATCAGACGAGAGAATGGCCCAAAAGTAGCGGATGGGACAAACGTTGCATACTAAAAAGCGACATCGTCACCTTTTTTTTCCATACCTAACGATCATAAAAAAGATTCGTAGGGAAACATTTTTTTAAAAAAAATTCCACGGTAAAAAAAATGTTAATTAATTTAGTTAACGTGGTTTATACTACGAATTACTGTTTAAAAAATATAATTTCCATGTTTGTCCCACAGAGATGTTTTTTCAGCGACTAAGTACCAGAAATAATATTTATAATGATTAGACTGTGAGAAAAGGTCAAACCCGCATGGGTTTCAGGTTGTGCAGTCAATAAATGAGTGCAAGAAAAAATAGGTTCTTATACATTGTTAACCTAAAGTCTGGACGCTGATCACTCCGTGTTCTTAAGATTAGCGCGAATAAGGTTTAGTATTGGGGAAGGAAATAATTGAGTTAGGTGGCAGTAAGACGGCATGTGTTTAGAGCAGGTGGTTCGGGCCAGGTGGGTCAGGCACATGCTACCTGCCTACTAGTGTGTCCGTTACACCGTACCCACTAGTTTTTTCTTAACTTTCTTCTTAATGTACGCTCTTTTGTTTTTGTCAAGTGGCCAAACAAAAACCGATCATTAAATGATAAAGATCTCGTAGAGGAGTTGAAACGGTCAATATGTAAGCCAGAAGAGGAAATCAGAAATTTTTCCCCATGCTAATTTTTGTGATTTGACCTGGAATAACGCAAAAAGGATGCCGTTCTAGTTTTTTAAATATGCCAATTTAAATTTTTGAATTCGTTAAGGAGGTATGATGGTTTTTAAGTGAGTTGCTTTGCAAATTTTTCGTTGTTATCAACGGTTTTCGGTTTTTCCCTTTTATCTCGGAAACCGTCGCTCAAAACGAAAAAATGTCCTAAGTAAAAGTTGTAGGTACTAAAATTTACTACATAAAATATCTTATTAGTTTATTCCGTCAGAGCAATACTTTAGGAGATATGGAAGTATTTAAGTTGGTTGCTTTGCAAATTTTTAGTTGTTAACAACGGCTTTCGGTTTTTCCCTTCTATCTCGGAAACCGTCGCTCAAAACGAAAAAACGTCCAAAGTAAAAGACGTAGCTACGGAAATTTTCTACAAAAAAGACCTCATTGGTTTTTTGTCAGAGCAATACTTAAGGAGATATGAGGGTTCTTACGTGAATTGCTTTGCAAATTTTTCGTTGTGAGCAACGGTTTTCGGTTTTTCCTTTCTATCTCGGAAACCTTCGCTCAAAACGAAAAAATGTACTAAGTAAAAGTTGTAGGTACAAAGATTTCCTACAAAAATCTCTTCATTCATTATTTGCGTAAGAGCAATATTAAGGAGTTATGAGGTTAAAACTAATAATCCTACAGAGCCTGTCTGAAAACTTAAAACCTTCATATCTCCTAAAATATTGCTCTGACGGAAAAACTAATAAGATTTTTTATGTAGTAAATTTCCGTAGCTACAACTTTTACTTAGGACATTTTTCGTTTTGAGCGACGGTTTCCAAGATAGAAGGGAAAAACCGAAAACCGTTGCTCACAACGAAATATGTACAAAGCAACCAACTTAAAACCCTCATATCCCCTTAAATCATCATAAAAAATCTATTTGTGACCCAATATTATCAGCTAAAAAATGTTCCCGCAGTAAATGAGATCCCACACGTAAATTCCTTTTTTTTTCAAGCCGTTTTGCACCAAACTCAGGCTTCCGCAGACAAGCAGTTTTTGACAAATAAATTCCCTTATCGACAAATTGGGATCTTTCCACCCAAAGCAACTGCAGAAAAACCCTACGTCCCTCGTTTTGCCTTCTAGAATTGAGGACCTATCAATTTAAAGTAAAAAATTATATCTAAAACGATAAGTCAATTTGTGTCTAAATTTTTTTTTGATGAAGGTTTAGCAAACGAAATTGAGGTCTAGGCTCTCTATGTCTTGATTGGTTTTCTAACTTATAAATAGTGAAATTTTAACGAGATGACGTTTTCAAAATGAGAAGCATTTTTCTTAATTTGCCAAAGAGGAAAGTTTGAAATGATTCCTATCGATTTTAAGACTTCCGGTCGAGGAATCCCCATTAAAACGAAGCCCGAAAAAGGGAGGAATGCCAAACGTGTAGCTAAGACAAGTTCTTGGTTTAATGGGTTGTAATATAAAATAGACGTCGTTAAATTATCCGAAAAGGAGGATGGAAATTTGAGAGAATTCGGTTGAGAAAAAAAAATCGTA
>JACGAQ010002511.1:0-40123 GCA_014119065.1 Orius insidiosus
AAAAATCATAACTCCTAGACGGATTGAGATAAGACCTTAAAATAATAAAAAAAAAAAAAAAAAGAATGAGATAAGACATTTCTACTGTTATGACGAAATGCGACCTCATGCCTTGATTTTTAGTCCCCTTAAATGAGAAAAAAAAAATTGAAAAATCATAACTCCTAGACGGATTGAGATATGAAATTCGACCTCATGCCTTGATTTTTAGGCCCCTTAAGTGAGAAAAAAAAATTTAAAAATCATAACTCCTAGACGGACTGAGATATGACAAATTTAATCAAATTGGGCCCATAAGTGACGGGAAAAAATCTTTAAAAATCATAACTCCTAGACGGATTGAGATATAACATTTCTACTTAAAATATCAAGAAATTTAACCTCATGCCTTGATTTTTAGACCCCTTAAGTGAGAAAAAAATTGAAAAATCATAACTCCTAGACGGATTGAGATATGACGAAATTCGACCTCATGCCTTGATTTTTAGGCCCCTTAAGTGAGAAAAAAATTGAAAAATCATAACTCCTAGACGGATTGAGATACGACAACTTTAATCAATTTGGGCCCATAAGTGACGGCAAAAAATCTTTAAAAAATCATAACTCCTAGACGGATTGAGATATGACATTTCTACTTAAGATATCAAGAAATTTGACCTCATGCCTTGATTTTTAGGCCCCTTAAGTGAAAAAAAATTGAAAAATCATAACTCCTGGACGGATTGAGATATGACAATGAACTTTATTCAAATTGGGCCCATATTAAAGGGGAAAATATCTTTAAAAATCAAAACTCCTAGACAGAGGACATTTCTACTTAAGTAATGACGACTTTCGACCTCCTTGATTTTTAGTCCCTTCAAGGAGTCACCTAGACAACAGATTAGATTTTATTTCAAAATGGACGGTTTTGTCCTCAAAAAAAATTTTTTTTTACTAAACTCGTTCTCTCGGATACCTGATGTCGACAGGCCGAGCAGTGAAGGGTCGAGAAGGGGAAAAAAAAAAGACAGAAAAACCGATTTAGCACGCCCGTTATAAACCCGTAAAGCCATAAAATGACAAGACTAAAAACAGGTAGAGAGCTTTACGTTCTTTTAAAAAGGCTTTTGAATATTTTCGTCCTATATTTTTGTTGGAAATGTCCTTTGAATGATAAGATTGCGTTAATGCTGCAGTTTGGTTAAAGATAACCGAACCGAGGATAATTGAATGGGGGAGTCTTCTTTTAAGTATTTCCTGGCGGTGGTTAATTATTCGGGCCGAGAACAAAAAGGAGAAAATTATCAAGGGGCAATTATGCTCTCTTATATTTTGTCTAATGAAAAAGTCTGTCGACAATTTTTTTTTCTAATTAAATAATTTTGAAAAATAGCGTTTTTTCTCTTTTATTTGAAAATCGGTTTTTCAATTCGATGGGGACCGAACGAAGCGTGACTAAACGAGACCTTCTCACTTGATCGCCTCCTGACCGGCAAATCTAAAAACCGAAATTCATGAACAATAATGTTTGAAGGGGAAAAATAATTTCCATTCAAAATAAGGAGTTTGGTGAAAATTTGGTGAAGATTGGACCAATAGTACGGCAGTAGCGCATTATAGAAAATTTTGGACAGACAGATCTCCGCCATTTTGAATGAAAAGTAGTTCTTTCAATAGCAAAATGGGAGCCGTAAAGTTTTTTTTAGTATTTGGTGAAAATTTGGTGAAGATTGGACCAATAGTACGGCCGTAGCGCATTAGAGAAAATTTTGGACAGACAGATCTACGCCATTTTGAAAAAAAAAGTTTATGATCAAGAGGGCAGAAAGGAGGATTGGAGAAAAACGAGGCTGTGAAGTGTTTTGCTGCAAAAACTGGCGATGGGTTGGCAGGCCTGGAGGAGTTCTTACTAGAAACCAGACATGGAGGGATTTAAGATTATTTGGAGATTTGGTGAAGGACCAATAGTACGGCCGTAGCGCATTAGAGAAATTTAGGACAGACATATCTACGCCATTTTGAAAAAAAAAAAAGTTTATGATCAAGAGGGCAAAGAAAGGATTTGGGGAAAATCGGGCCCGTGAAGTGTTGATTTGGGAAAATTTGGTGAAGATTGGACCAATAGTACGGCAGTAGCGCATTAGAGAAAATTTTGGACAACAGATCTACGCCGTTTTGAAAAAAAAAAAGTTCTACTATCAAGAGGGCAAAGAAAGGGGATTTGGAGAAAAAAGGGGCTGTGAAGTGTTTTGCTGCAAAAACTGGATGGGTTGGCAGGACTGGAGGAGTTCTTACTAGAAACCGACATGGAGGGTAATACGATTCTCATTGAGATTTTAATTGATAGCGGCGTGACAAAACGTTCACGGTTGAACAACGCCGGTTGTAGAGGGGGAGGATGGATTGATCTTCGCCACGAGGGCTCTATTCGACTCTATTATCATATCCGCCGCTCCCGTATCCGCCTCGAAAAGCGGTAAAGGGCAACCGGCGGGTAGGGGGAGATGAGGTCCTCAACTGCCTGAGAACCCACTCATACCGCGCGCAACCCACTCTTCCACACTTCCCTTCACATCGACTAAATATAGACCCCCCATTTTAACCGATCGGAACCTTTTCTGTCAATTAATGTTTTCTCAATTAAATTTAAATGCGTACCGGATGCCTTGCGACTGCTGCAGCTGGCGGCGCATTCATTCCTGTTGGGTACATTTTACATCATACATCTCTGCTGATGCACAGAACACTTCACTTCTTTTGGCACAAAACACAAAAATAAACAGCACACAATGTTGTATCCAATATTCGAAATGGTGTATATTGTATCCAATAGAAAAACACGAGGATGACGAAAGGTAATCCAATAACGAAATGGGGTTGTTGCTCGTACGGCGTCTGAAGTTGAACTAAACGAGGAGCCGCCACCGCTCGTCACCCCCCACCCGTCGCGTTGAACGGACCCGGCGCGGGGAAGAGAGGAACAACACTCGCTTCAACAAGCACGCACTTCTTCCCCTCTGGAATAGAGAGAGAGAGAGAAAAAAAATCGAAGCCGGGCAAAATGGCCGCCCCCTCCGGTCTCTACAAACTCTTCCCGAATAACACAAAAGGTCTCTCCAATTTTTCCCCTCGAGAAGCGTCTATTTTCTCTTTCTATCTCACTCCTGAGGAGCTCTTTCCGTCTCTCTCTTTACTCCCTCACCCCACTGATTTCATCCCCCGGTTTGCACAAATATGGCAGCCGTATCAAGGGCCTCCACCCCCCGCCGAACGTTCCTCGCCAGAACCACCCTGATTACCGGCCTCACTACCCTACCCATCCACCCTTCCCTCGACAACACTTCCCCACACATTTTTCCCCTCCGGAATCGGTAAAAGGGACTCCACGTGGACCCCAGTGAGTAACCGTACATCGGCCAATGAGAGTGGAGAGTTTGTGGCGGGCCAATCGTCTCGCCCGTCCCGGATCGTTCTGCACAGACCTTACGGACGGGTAGTGGCGTCGACTACGTAGACTTCCAATAACATCGCCCGAACAACCAATCCCGTCCTTCCTTTCACAATGCGGTCGACTTTAGCCCCTCCCCTTTTTCGACTCCACGTGGACCACAGACAACTCAGACAAGCCGAGTCTTTCTACACACAAAAAACCTCACCATGGATGGAATTTCGCCCTTCCATTCTTCTCTTCCACTCGTATATAACCATAAAAATATTTTTAAATGAAAAAAATGTTGTTTTTTTTCAACTCTCCCATGCGAAAAAAATTAAATTTACCAAAGGCATCAACCCAAAACTCAACTTTTAAAAAATCAATCAGCTAATTTAAAAAGTCTGGATTTTCGAGGAAAATTGAGATTGTTAGAAGGGAATAGTAGCGGAACTATGTAAACGGTCGGGTTTGAAAGTGTAGATAAGAGACGGGTGGTTAGCGGAGGAGTGGTGGTGAGCGTCGAGGGGGAGAAAAGAGAGAGAGTAAAGTCGCCCCGATAGTTAACAAGCAATGAAACAGTCATTGACTCCGTACTGAAAAGAGACGGTACGAGAGAGGGGAAGCGTCGGGCCGCATATGACGGCACGCCTGCCTCGCCGCAAAACTCCACATTACAATGCATCAAACCCGCAGAACATTATGCAAAGCGCTACACACGTTTTAGACCGACTCTAGATGGGCAAAACCAGAGTGGGGGCTCTGTTAATAGCGCCTCTCCAATACCTATTGTTTACAAATTTATTGTCCTCTTTTTTTTTTCTTCTCTAGTAATTCCGCCTTTATGGGCACTCGTCCAAAAAGAAATTTTCTCACTCCCCTGTTTTTCTGTTTGTGAGTTTTCTGTTGGTTTTGAAGGTATTTATAACCTTACAAACAACTGTCTTTCCAAACATCCCCGCTTCTCTTTCCTCATCAGAGGAACAACCGGTCACTTACTCGGTTATCATTCTCGTCGTTTTTGTACGACGAAAATGTTTTAGTAAAGCTGAGGTGGACAAGAGGATTAGAGAGAAAAGGCAGAATTATGCGGCCAATCTAGCGCTTTCTTAAGTTTTTATTTTTTCAGTCCCTCCCAGTCTTCTAGCTATGGTATGGTGCCTTCTAGCAATGGTATGACCACTCTTCTGGCAATAGCATAACCAGCCTTCTAGCTATGCTATGACCCCTCCTAGCAATGGTATGACCAGCCTTCTAGCAATAGCATAACCATTCTTCTAGCTATGGAATGTCCAGTCATTTAGCAATGGTTGGACCATTCTTCTAGCAATGGTTTGTCCAGCCTTTGGGTAATGTGACCAGCCTTCTAGCAATAGCATAACCATTCTTCTAGCAATGGTTTGCCCAGTCTTTGGGCAATGGTATGACCAGTCTTCTAGCTATGGTATGACCAGCCTTCTAGGAATAGTAGTCCATCTTCTAGCAATGGTATGACCATTCTTCTAGCTATGGTATGTCCAGTCATTTAGCAATGGTAGGTGCCTTCTAGCAATGGTGCGACCACTCTTCTGGCAATGCATAACCAGCCTTCTAGCCATAGTATGTCCCGTCTTCTAGCTATGTTATGACCAGTATTGTAGTGTTTGTATGACCAGCCTTCTAGCAATAGCATAACCATTCTTCTAGCAATGGTTTGCCCAGTCTTTGGGCAATGGTATGACCAGTCGTCTAGCTATGGTATGACCAGCCTTCTAGGAAGTATGTCCAGTCTTCTAGCAATGGTATGACCATTCTTCTTCAACCTTCAGGTACCTTCAATGCGACCACTCTTCTGGCAATAGCATAGCCAGCCTTCTAGCCAAGGTACCAGAGATATGACCTTCAAAGGCATCGGTTTGTCATTTATGGGAATGATATTTTCATTTATCCAGCTGTGATAAGCTTTGTCCACTGCAAATATTTTCGTCGCACAGGACGCACAACGTAAATCTGTTGTGCGGAACGCGCTCACCATGCGCGCACAAGTTTTCAAATGTGGACGCTTTCGGAATTTCGACGCACGCTCACGCATGGACCGAATGTTTTTCTCAATATAACCTTTCAGTTTCTACTCCACTTTTGTTGCTGGAGCGGGAACGCATGGCTCACAGCGTAAATTTTTACGTGGTAACATTTTGTGATTTGCGTCGCAAATACTTGCGGCGAACGTGTGCGACGCAAATATTTGCAGATGTGGACAAAGCTATATTCGTTTATCTAACGATGGTATGGCCATTGATCAGGCATGGGTTTCTCATTTTATCTAGGATCCGTTTTTTGATGTCCGTTTTTCTAGCGATGATATTATGTCCATTTTTTTAGCGGTGGTATGATGTCATATCAGGCATTGGTTTCTCATTTATCTAGCGATGATATATCCATTATATAGCATTGGTATGTCCGTTTATAGCGATGGTATGACTTTATATCAGGCATGGATTTCTCATTTGTCGGGCAATAGTACGCGAACTGTTTGGCAATGTTTACCCATTTATCCTTCAGTTTCAACCATTTCAGAATAAATTGGCTTTTACGTTTGAGCGATTGGGAAAATCGTTACTTTATAAATTTAAATCGCTTTTCTTTTGTTTGCGATTTTTTTTCTCATTGTTAAAACGGTGAGCGTGTGAAATTCAAAATTGTCTTTGTTGTAACGTTTTAAAAGAGCCATTCGCACAATGAATAGGAGTTTCCTGAACATAAAAAAATTCATTGCCCCATTTTTTTTTTTAAATTAAGAAGCAATTTTTATTCCACGTCAATAATAACATACTTCTGCGTTTAAATGACTGTGCACGATATTCGCTGTCGTTCGATAAATGTTGCAAGAGTTTTTTTTGTTCTTTTCTTTCTCTACCCCGGCGTAATTTGATAAAGTTAGACGGAGAGGGGCGGTGAATTGATAAGTGGTTTATGCTGAGTTTCCATTGTAATTCAATTGCAGAATGTGGATTGTTAAAAGGAAGAGGAATAAGCTCAACATGAAGTCACGAGTGGTTCCACTTCAAGATACATAAAAGCGTTTTTTTTTTTCATTCCCCAGAACCGTATAAAGCGTGTATAATGAGTTAAACGAGACAATTGGAAGTAAATTTTTTTTCTTTATGATCTTTAAAAAAATTAAATACCGTAACAATCTTTAGTTGATGCAATCAATTTTCTTGAAAGAACGTTATTGGGATACCCTCGATAGACTGTTCTTGAAATTAAATTTCAGAATGGTTATACATTGCTAGAAGGCTGGTCATACCAAAGCTAGAAGACTGGTCATCATAGCTAGAAGACTGGACATACCATTGCTAGAAGGCTAGTTATGCCACTGTCAGAAGGGTGTCATACCATTGCTAGAAGGTTGGTTATGCTATTGCCAGAAGAGTGGTCGCACCATTGCTAGAAGGCTGGTCATACCATTGCTAGAAGGCTGGTCATACCATAGCTAGAAGACTGGTCATACCATTGCTAGAAGACTGGATATACATTGCTAGAAGGCTGGTCATACCAAAGCTAGAAGACTGGTCATACCAAAGCTAGAAGACTGGTCATACCATAGCTAGAAGACTGGACATACCATTGCTAGAAGGCTAGTTATGCTACTGTCAGAAGGGTGTCATACCATTGCTAGAAGGTTTGTTATGCTATTGCCAGAAGAGTGGTCGCACCATTGCTAGAAGGCTGGTCATACCATAGCTAGAAGGCTGGTCATACCATTGCTAGAAGACTGGTCATACCATTGCTAGAAGGCTGGTCATACCAAAGCTAGAAGACTGGTCATACCATAGCTAGAAGACTGGACATACCATTGCTAGAAGGCTCGTTATGCTATTGCCAGAAGAGTAGTCACACCTTTGCAAGAAGGCTGGACAAAGCATTGCTAGAAGAGTGGTCATACCATTGCTAGAAGGCTGGTCATACCATAGCTAGAAGACTGGTCAAACCAAAGCTAGAAGACTGGTCTTAGCATTGCCCGAAGACTCGACAAACCATTGCTAGAAGGCTGGTTATGCTATTGCCAGAAGAGTGGTCATACCATTGCTAGAAGGCTGGTCATACCATAGCTAGAAGACTGGTCATACCATTGCTAGAAGACTGGACATACCGCCTTTTCTCTCTCACGTCCTGTGCCTAAGCCAGCGGCTTTTACCAGGAGTGGCTTTGACTTGTGTTTTTGGCGGTCGTTGACATTCTCCCCCTCTGCGAGCTGTTAGCCACGGGGCAGAGCCCCGTGCCCGAAGACTGGACATACCATTGCTAGAAGGCTGGTTATGCTATTGCCAGAAGAGTAGTCACACCTTTGCAAGAAGGCTGGACATACCATTGCTAGAAGGCTGGTTATGCTATTGCCAGAAGAGTAGTCACACCTTTGCAAGAAGGCCGGACAAAGCATTGCTAGAAGAGTGGTCATACCATTGCTAGAAGGCTGGTCATACCATAGCTAGAAGACTGGTCAAACCAAAGCTAGAAGACTGGTCTTAGCATTGCCCGAAGACTCGACAAACCATTGCTAGAAGGCTGGTATGCTATTGCCAGAAGAGTGGTCATACCATTGCTAGAAGGCTGGTCATACCATAGCTAGAAGACTGGTCATACCATTGCCCGAAGACTGGACAAACGGACATACATCTGCTAGATAAATGGAAATACCATTGATTGATGGTACCAGTGTTTACCAGCAACTAAACTGTCTACCCTCGGCGCCATAGTATTATGACGAAAGCCCCTGCTTCAAAAAAGGATAATAGAAGCTATACGCCTAAAAAACATTATTTATTAATCGATGGAAACTTTTATAAGACAGGTAATAACAGTTTATTAACTGGGCCGTACAGAAGGGGAACCCTCTTGATATCACACCTTAAACATGCAACCTCCGGACTAACTGATCGCATCCAAGTCACGCTGTGTATTTTAATTCAAAAAGCGTTATCAACAATCAGAAACTTATCTATTAGCGTCCAATTTAAAAAAGGGAAAAGAAAAAGTCTTTTAAAAAAAGGTGTATAAGTCACAGGTTGATTTTGACGTGGGCAAGCTTGGGGTAAATCCACTTGCGGGTTGAAGATCACAACTTGGCGGTTTTCCCGAGATAGGAGGCCCATCCTCGTCTGGCATAAAGGGGGAAAGCGAAAAGGGAAATGTTCGCAGAATACAAAACAGGGCCCTTACTCAAAGTTCTCCGACCCCCCCTCGACGCCTTCATCCCTTGACATCCAACACAGAACAACCACTCAACAACTTTTTGCCTCCGAAAAAAAAAAGAAGTCTGTCACACTTATTGCTTTTCCAAGAGTCACATATAAACTCACGCTTTTTTCTCTCTCTTATTTTTCCCCCTTTTTTTTCCTTCGATAAAACGTTTCTATAATGAGAAAGTCGACATCAAAATCCTACTTAAAATGCCGTTCTCCAGAGAAAAAAAATTCCCAGACCTTATAACATAAATATGATAAAATCTTGTCTTTATAAAAAATAAGAGGCTTTTATGAGCTGGATTTGGCAAAAATTCAGAAGAACGAAAAAGGGAGACTATTAAAAATCTAATGCAATAATTTATTCGACGGCTTATCTTGGATAAAATTAACATTTTAATCGTATTGGTCGTCGCCATTTTGGACAAGGTTGCTTATGAGTTATGCCCAGGAAAAAAATTGAGTCCTTGATCGCTCATCCACGCAGACAAATGATCATCATAGACAGATTCATGAAGCTATCCAAAAGTCTCATATGAAGGTCCTGACTTCGATAAATTCTCAATTTTTGGGGGGAAAATCCTAGTAAGTCTTGTCTTGTCTGACAGATTGATGTACTTGCCGGATAAATGATAAGTTGCCAGCAGTATGGTGATACCATTGCTAGATAAATCAACATACCGTTGCCAGCAAGATGGAGATAACATTGCTTGATAAATGGACACACCTCTGCTAGACAGATCGATACACCATATACCACTGCCAGAAACACATACAGTTGTCAGCAAGATGGAGATACCATTGCTAGATGGGATAAATGGCCACACCTCTGCTAGACAGATGGACATCCGCCAGACACCATTGCCAGAGGCAAATACAGTTGCCAGCAAGATCGAGATACCATTGCTAGATAATGGACACACCTTTGCTAGACAGATGGACACACCATATATCATTGCCAGATACATATACCGTTGCCTGCAAGATGGAGATACCAAATACGACGGATTCTTCCCTTGACAGATCCCTCTACTAGACAGATGGATACACCATATACCGTTGCTAGCAAGATGGAGATACCACTGCTAGATAAATGGACATACCGTTGCCAGCTGTTAGACAGATGGATACACCTATACCATTGCTAGCATCGCCAGATACACATACCGTTGCCAGCAAGATGGAGGTACCATTGCTAGATGAATGGACATACCGTTGCCAGCAAGATGGAGATACCATTGCTAGATAAATGGACATACCGTTGCCAGCAAGATGGAGATACCATTGCTAGATAAATGGACATACCGTTGCCAGCAAGATCGAGATACCATTGCTAGATAATGGACACACCTTTGCTAGACAGATGGACACACCATATACCATTGCCAGATACATATACCGTTGCCTGCAAGATGGAGATACCAAATACGACGGATTCTTCCCTTGACAGATCCCTCTACTAGACAGATGGATACACCATATACCGTTGCTAGCAAGATGGAGATACCACTGCTAGATAAATGGACATACCGTTGCCAGCTGTTAGACAGATGGATACACCTATACCATTGCTAGCATCGCCAGATACACATACCGTTGCCAGCAAGATGGAGGTACCATTGCTAGATGAATGGACATACCGTTGCCAGCAAGATGGAGATACCATTGCTAGATAAATGGACATACCGTTGCCAGCAAGATGGAGATACCATTGCTAGATAAATGGACATACCGTTGCCAGCAAGATGGAGATAACATTGCTAGATAAATGGACATACCGTTGCCAGCAAGATGGAGACCATTGCTAGACAATGGTAACACCCCTGCTAGACAGATCTACCACTGCCAGATACAAGGACATGCGTTGATCAAATTGAGGCTATTAGCAAAATTCCCCAGTGGCGATTGTAAGTGGTTTTGCAAGGGTCAAACTACTAGGTTTAATACCGAGCCGCTTTACGAGAAGAGTAAATTAGCGGTGGCGAAACCAAAAGGGGTTGGGCAATTAAGAGATTCCCGGTTTAATTGTCGGGATCTTTAGGGGTGGACGGTTGATTCACGCTTCGACAGTTCGTCTAAAAAGGTCGCGTTTTAAACGTTTGTTGAACTTTTGAGTAGAGTATTTTGAGACCTAAACAGGTAAAAAGAGGGACCCGGCGTTGCCACTCGCACAACTTCCCAGCCTTTTTCTCGGAAGCGTTTCTAGAAAAACCCCACCCTTTGTTCGACTGTTGCACAACTAGGCGGGACAAGGGTTGCCGGTAGCCCAGGGGTCGACCAAGCGTGCCTCAACAGCATTTGCCCGTAAATCCCAGTCTACTTAAAAACTTTAGGAAAGCCATCATTCAATAATCATCAACTAAGCTTTTTCTTTGTGTCCGACATTTTTCCAGCCTACGTAGGCCTATGATCAAGGAATCTTGCAGAAACTTTTGTCTTCATTTTGGCTTATAGATGGCATGGATTTTAGGCGTTTTCTTCGGTCTTTCAGCAGGGCAACACCGAAGCATTTGCCCATTAGAATGATCAATTTGGGCTTTATCCTCAGTCTTTCAGGGAAACATCCATTCCTCCACAGTTTCTGCAGTCCTAGAAACGCCATTTGAGGCGTGAAGAACATAGGATTGTTAATTGATGTTTAGAGATTTCTTTGTGTCCGACATTTTGCCAGCCTACGTAGGCCTATGATCAAGGACTCTTGCAGAAACTTTTGTCTTCATTTTGGCTTATTGATGGCATGGATTTTTAGGCGTTTTCTTCGGTCTTTCAGCAGGGCAACACCGAAGCTTTTGCCCACTAGAAAGATCAATTTGGGCTTTTTCCTCAGTCTTTCAGGGAAACACCCATTCCTCCAGTTTCTGCAGTCCTAGAAACGCCATTTGAGGCGTGAAGAACATAAGATTGTTAATTGATGTTTAGAGATTCGCTCATTAATTAAATATGAGCTGTTCGGAATCTAGAGGGTTTTTATTGCCGTCCTTGCAAGTGGAGAAGAAAAAAAGAAGGCAATCTTGTCGTAATCGCCTCGCTAAAACGGTCGGTTTAGGTTTACTACACGTCTCGCCCTCTTCCTTTTATGTCCTTGGGATTCTCCGAACGTAGAGCAATAAAGCCACGACCTCAACGAACAACCGCTCCACATTCCCATGACAATAAGGAAGATTTTGCCTACTAATCCAGGTTATTGAAAATGATGGAAAAGATGGAAAAACATTCGAAAGTCCTTTTGACAAATGTGGAAGTGGGCTAAGAAAAATAGTTTTTTGAAGGTATAAGGGTTCGGCGCACAATGCACGAGTGGCGTGGAGGGAGGGAATTGCCGGCTGTTAACTCGGAAAATATTTGCTAACACTAATGAATGCCACACATTAAACATCTGCCCGTCGAAAATGCGGGACGAATTTAATATTGAACCGCTTTATTCATGCGTCACCAAAAGCTTCTTTCATCAATTATTAATATCGGAGGAGATGAAAATAATGTGAATGATAAACAGGCATCGATAATGAGCCATTAACTCGGTGCGGATGCTACAGAAATCCGGCGTTCACGAGTGAATTTTCTTAATAAATGTTCTCCCTTTTATCTTCACATAATCTTAAGTGGATGAATAAGTGGCCTTTCAATAATGAAGACAAGAATCTCTTTAATAGAACGCACACTTAACAAGAAACCTGAAAAAAAGATAATTATTTTTACATTTTCAAGAAGTTTTTCCTGTTTTGATTTTTATGAAATGACTAGCATTCCGGACATTATGAAAAAAAAAAAACACCATTTTCAGCGGAAAATAGGCGTTTCTTCCTAGGTAACTCAGTAGAAAAATATCCTTTACGGTTTATGTATGAGAAAAACCCATTTTTCCAGGATTTTTGGCGTTTTTTCAGACCTTCTGCAGGTTGTTCAAAAGGACTTCCGAAATCGGCGCTTCAAGATCACTACGCCAAAATGCATCCTTTTGGGAATTTTTCACGGTTTCTGTCATGAAACACTTTTTTTTTTCACCGCCACTTTGGCTTTTTCAAGGTCATTTTGAATAGAAAAACACACTTTTGGGCGTTTTCCACCTAAAAAACACATTTTTTTCCTCCGCCATTGTGGTTTTTCAAGGTCATTTTGTCAAGAAACACACTTTTGGGCGTTTTTCAACTGTTTCTGTCAAGAAAACACATTTTTATCCTCCCCCATTTTGGCTTTTCAAGGTCATTTTAACACACTTTTGGGCGTTTTTCAACTGTTTCTGTCAAGAAAACACATTTTTATCCTCCCCCATTTTGGCTTTTCAAGGTCATTTTAACAGACTTTTGGGCGTTTTTCCATGGTTTCTGTCTAGAAAACTCATTTTTTTTCCTCCGCCATTTGGCTTTTGAAGATCATTTTAACAGACTTTTGGGCGTTTTTCCATGGTTTCTGTCTAAAAAACACATTATTTTCCTCCGCCATTTTGGCTTTTCAAGGTCACCTAAACACTCTTTTTGTTGTTTTTCCACGGTTTCTGACTAGAAAACACATTTTTCCTCCCCCATTTTGGCTTTTCATGGTCATTTGGTAAAGAAACCCTTTTGGGCGTTTTTCCACGGTTTCTGTCTAGATAACACATTTTTTTTCTCCGCAATTTGGCTTTTCAACGTCATTTTAACAAACTTTTGAGCGTTTTTCCACGGTTTTTGTCTAAAAAACTATTTTTTTCCTCCCATTTTGGCTTTTCAAGGTCATTTTGTCAAGAAACACACTTTTGGGCGTTTTCCACGGTTTCTGTCATGAAAACACTTTTTTTTCCACCGCAATTTTGGCTTTTCAAGGTCATTTTAACAGACTTTTGGGCGTTTTTCCATGGTTTCTGTCTAGAAAACACATTTTTTTTCCTCCGCCATTTTGGCTTTTCTACGTCATTTTGTCAAGAAATACACTTTTAGGCGTATTCCACGGCTTCTGTCATGAAAACACTTTTTTTTTTCCACCGCCATTTGGCTTTGAAGATCATTTTAACAGACTTTTGGGCGTTTTTCCATGGTTTCTGTCTAAAAAAACATTATTTTCCTCCGCCATTTTGGCTTTTCAAGGTCACCTAAACACTCTTTTTGTTGTTTTTCCACGGTTTCTGACTAGAAAACACATTTTTCTCCCCCCATGTTGGCTTTTCAAGGTCATTTGGTAAAGAAACACCCTTTTTGTTGTTTTTCCACGGTTTCTGACTAGAAAACCCATTTTTTTTTCTCGCAATTTTGGCTTTTCAAGGTCATTTTAACAAACTTTGAGCGTTTTTCCACGGTTTTTGTCTAGAAAATACTTTTTTTTCCCTCCCTCATTTTGGCTTTTCAAGGTCATTTTGTCAAGAAACTCATTTTGGGCGTTTTTCCACGGTTTCTGTCTAGAAAACCAATTTTTTCCCTCCCCCATTTTGGCGTTTTCAAGGTCATTTAAACACACTTTTGTGGGTTGCTCTTTCTGTATAGAAAACACATTATTTCCTCCACCATTTTGGCTTTTCAAGGTCACCTAAACACACTTTTTGGCGTTTTTCCACGGTTTCTGTCTATAAAACACATTTTTCTCCTACCCATTTTGGCGTTTCAAGGTCATTTTGTCAGAAACACACTTTTGGCGTTTTTCCACGGTTTCCGAGACAAACGAACTTTTTCTCCCGCCAAAATTGTGGGGTTTTAAAGTCATTGTACCAAAAAACAGTAGCTTGTTTGAAAATGTCGTGGATTTTGTTGAATATCGAAAAAATGGCGAAAATTTAAAAACATGTTGAGTCTTGAAATTAAACTTACTTCACCTCCTTTATACTACCCCCTCGATTATGTACTTCCCCTTCCCGATACTCTCCCCTCCTTTATACTTCCCCCTCCTAAACCCTGGGTAGAATTCGACGAAGTGGTGGTGAGGGGGTGATATTACCACGTTAAATTACAGATTAATTGATGATGGAGCGCTGAATTTGGAATTGGTTTGTGCTTGAAGGTTTAATTAATTGCTCCCGCTAGTGTACACTAATTCCATTAGGATAATTATAAGGATCAAGTATCAAATGACTGGTATCAGCTCCTTAAAAATGCTGAAGACTTGCAAAAGAAGGTCGTTAATTAAATCTGAAAAAAAGCGACATTGTTAATTAAGGTGAAAGTGATTTGGAGCTTAAACACAGGCTTATGAGGAGGAGAGAATAGAAACTCAAAATTTGCGGCACCTCTCACTCCTCTAAAAATGGTTCGATTTTAATTCTGTAAGTGGAGCGTACTCGTTGTTTGAGTACAAATGTCGCAATTTTATCAAGAAAATTTTTTGAGCATCAGATTTTGAGATTTGAGTTCAAAATTTTTGTTTTTTAGAAATTTAAAAAAGTCTTCTTATACATAGAATCAGAAAAAAATACTGAATCCACCGCACTTGGAAAAATTAAAATCGGATGAAAATTGGCCTCCGAAACGGAAAAATACGATTTCCCTTTGATGTTTCGCCGCTTCCTCGCACCCGCTTCTTGGTCTCGACCCTCTGAGTCCACCAAGATTTTTTTTTATAGAAAGCGGGAATCTCGGAAGACTCATTATTTGCCAAGTTTTTCGATCAAGAATATAAGACTTTAGAAAAAGTGCTCACACCCTATCTTTCATAGGAAGGAAAATAAAAAATTGTAAATAAAATGATTTATATAGTACTGTACATTAATTTCAATTTAGTAATTGCTTCTTCGAAAGTTTCGATTGGCTCTCGAATTTAATTTTCCGCCAAACCCTCGGATTAACAATTTCCGGTAACATGCAGTAGTGGAAAAAATAAGTCAATTTATATTTCATTTTCTCCTCCCAAAATGATACGTCTCTTTCAATTTTTTCGAAAATCATCTCTTTTTCTGTATATACAATAAAGTAGCATAATTTTTTTCGACTGATATTGAGCTGCCCCTGAATTTGATAGAAGAAGTCATGATTTTTTTTTAACTTTAGTTTAGAGTCCAAAAAAGTTATTTTTTTGGTTTCCACCCCCTCTCTAATAGTCAGAGTTCTCGCCGAGAACGGGCATTTGACTTCGACGAGGGCATCTTCATTTTTTATTTGACCATCAGGAGAAGCTCCTAAGAAAGAATAATTTTTATTCACGAACAGGCCGCAGTCTTCGACTATCTTGCCCGTTTGATCGCAAAATTGGTTTATTGCAACTCTTTCTGTGCGGTGACCATATAGGGTGGCAGCATTTTCGGAAAACCGGCTATACAAAATGGTTTTCACTAAATTAGCCCATTTTGGGGATTTTCTCTTGGCAACGGCTCCAAACTTAGAAGCTGTGAGACGATTTTTCCTTTCTTCCTCCCATTTGGGGTTTTCATTTTGTCCCCGAGTTGTAATCTCCAATTCCTCCTCCGAAAGAATTTCGAGGGATTTTAAAAGGTCATTTTTTTTATTTTGTAACTCTTCCTCCTCCATATCCTCAAGCTTCATTTCATCGTCTTCAACTTTTTCGCACGCACGTCCATAATGTTGATCTTCTCCTCTTTTTCTTTTTTGTACCTCTTAGTACTTTTTGTGCAAGACATCTTTTGGTTGACGCCAACCGTAGCTTTCTCCGAGCTGCAGTTTTTTTTATGATTGCTTTTGGACTCTTGCCCAAAAAATCTTTCATGGTGTGGTAGTGCCATTCCGGTCCCATCTGAAAGTCTAACCCGGCTCCTTGAGTTCGAAACTCATAACTTCCTCGTTTCGAGCGATCAATTACTTTACCACCTAAAAAAAAAAAAAAAAAAAAAAAGTACACCACACTGTCCATAAGCCGGTTTTACCTTACCAATGAATTTAGCTACCAAGGACATATAATTTTCAGCAGCATTACTGGTTTCGTTGGGCGCTAATTTTTCAGCCTTCCTCACTACAGGGAGAATGCAGTCCATAGCTGAAGCTATAACTCTTTCAGTCATGGGTCCAACTGCTGATTCCTTATCGATTTTGCAATTGAAATATTGCGGGCAATCTCTGTGGTCCCCAAAAACGTGTTTAGGGCCTAAGGTCAAATCTTTTTTTAAAATTGCAACGTCAGCAACAACGTCAACAGATTGTGATGCTTTATTGTACGGCTTGCTATTATTTTCAAAGTTTTTATTTTATCATTCGTTAATATTCTTTTGTAATTCGAGCCGTTTTTTTTTCGAGACTCAAACAATGATTTTGTGTAGTTTTTCAAACGTGATTAACACATTCGATTTTCTTTACATTTCTGCCGTACGGTACTTTTTCTTTATGTTTTTGTAGACCGAAGAGTCTCCATCGCCTATAACTGTTGTGTATTGCAGTCCGTGTAGGTCCTCACTCGAGCGAAAGGCCGCTACGAGCATGTCAGTTTCCATCGCTGTGGAGGGCCCTTGCCAATTTTTATAGCAAACATGAGTTTTTGTCTCTTCTTTTGATGAAGAAATCTCACAGTAAGAACAATACTTGTTTCTTACATCTACATGAATCAGTTTCCTCGTTCGATGGCCAATGACACAGACAACACCTGATTTTGCGGTATATTTATGTCCGTAGCTCCTCGTGGACCACCCACCGTCGACGATAACAGAAATATAGGGAATACCGGACGAGGAATTGACGTCTCCATTTTCGATTGCGAGCCTTTTTTCTTCTTCGCCAGCTTCTCTCATTAACTGAGCAAGTTTATTTTTCCATATCTGAAACAAACAAAAAATTAAAAAAAAAAAAAAATTTAAATCCATTAGGAACACACCTTTCCTAATTTTTCTTCTACACTTCGAAATGTTTTTTTGTCGATTGATCGTATCCCCATGACCGAAAAAACCTCTTCCATTTTATTGTGTCCGCCTCCAGTCGACATAAATCCCCAAGCACAGTCAGCGATTGACAAATTCGGTGTCAAATTCGTTGCCGGAGGTTCGCTACAGACGATTTTTTTTTCTTTGCAGTAGGGACATTGGAATGTAAGAGTACACTCCAACATTCTATTTGAGCTTTTCACAAATTGGAAGTATCCGTTATCGCTCTTAGAGCAATTACCTCGATGATTTTCTAAGCTTCGAATCGCTGACACAAAGTGTCCTCCGTCTACTATAAATCTACCTTCGATCGATACTTTATTGTCACTCCTGAAAAAATAAAAGTAACATTTTATCCCTTTTTAGTTTGTTGAATGCACAAATAAATTAAAAATTACAATTTATATTTACATTAGAGTTTTTCGAAGTACTGGTTCTTCAATTGAAACTTCTTCTTCATTTGCTTCTTCTTCCTCTTCGGAAAAGTCATATTGAGATGTGGACATGTTTTGTTGTCCGCGGGAATAGCGATTCCTAGGTTTTCGGTTATTCCTACATTTGAGACTGAACTACGGAAGACTCATGGTCCGCCAAGTTTTTCGGTCTAGTGAACAAAAAAGTATTACTTTATTTTAAAAAAGTTAATAAATGAATAAATAAATTACCGAGTTCTCCATTTCATTAATCCTACATTGATAGTTCGTTTTTTCTTTTTCGAGCTGGGATATATTTTTTTTACCGCAACCATTGGTATATTATCATTACTAGTATCGTTTTCTTCTATTTCTTCGGCAAAAACCGGGTTTCAGAGTTCGTGCTTTTGAAGTTGTTCGTACTTTTTCCACTTTCAAATTTTACACATTGATTAATTACATATTATATATTTATATAAAATAACTAACTTTAAATATTTATAATAATTAACAATATAAATATAGTATTATTTAATAAATAATAAATTAATTAATTAATTAAATCTATTAGTAATTCATTTAGACTCACCTTCGTTTTCTGCCAACTTTCTTTCTTTTGGCACTTACACACAATTTTTTTTGACCTTTCGTTGAACACCTCATTTTAGAGAAAAAAAAACAAGTAAACCCAGGGCGAAAAAAAAATAGGCGACTGATGACTTTTGTAAATAATAAGTAGGGTTGGTAAGAAAGGGTGGGAGATAATCCTCTCGCAATCATGTTTGTTTTTGTTTCTCCTCCGCATAGAAACAGGGCAAGGTCAAAAACCATAACAAATGAAATAAATTTACACACACTTTTGTGAGTTCAATGTACATAACTATTTCTATATTTACGTTTATCAGATTGCTATAAATTATAATTCATACATAAAATGTATGAAATATAGTTTAGAACACATTCAAGAAAAAATAATGAAAGTAGGCACACCGAATAATACTTTTTCACTTTTAGCAGAAATTTATAGCATACAATATAAATTTTCAATAATTTATAAAAATAAAAATTTTAGTGGACTCGTAGGATAGAGATTGGAAAATAATGAGTCTTCCGAGATTCCCGCTTTCTATAAAAAAAAAATCTTGGTGGACTCAGAGGGTCGATACCAAGAAGGGTGCGAGGAGCGGCGAAACATCAAAGGGAAAATCGTATTTTTCCGTTTCGGAGGCCAATTTTCATCCGATTTTAATTTTTCCAAGTGCGGTGGATTCAGTATTTTTTTCTGATTCTATGTATAAGAAGACTTTTTTAAATTTCTAAAAAACAAAAATTTTGAACTCAAAATCTCAAAATCTGATGCTCAAAAAATTTTCTTGATAAAATTGCGACATTTGTACTCAAACAACGAGTACGCTCCACTTTACAGAATTAAAATCGAACCATTTTTAGAGGAGTGAGAGGTGCCGCAAATTTTGAGTTTCTATCTCTTTCCTTCTCACATCTTCTGTCTCACGAAAAAACTCCACACTTGTCGTCCCCTTTCACCTTAACTTAACAGGTTGGAATAAAAAGTTCAAAACTAAATGCGGCTAATTTAGTTCCCAGAGGAATAATTTCAAGAAAATTGTTTCTTTCTTTTTTTCCCCTTTTTTTTTTTCCTTTCTTTGTTTGCCTCATACCTTCAAACTCATTTCCCGCTTGTTTCTCACGATCTCGAATTTTTCCTAAAAATAACCATTTCAGCAAAACACCATTGGGCTTTTCAAGGTCATTTAAACACTTTTTTGGGCGTTTTTCCACGGATTCTGTCTAAAAACACATTTTTTTTCCTCCCCTAATTTGGCCTTTCAAGATCATTTTGTCAAGTGACACACTTTTGGGCGTTTTTCTGCGGTTTCTGTATAGGAAACACATTTTTAACCTCCCCCATTTTGGCTTTTCAAGGTCATTTTGTCAAGAAACACAGTTTTCGGCGTTTTCCACAGGTTCTGTCTAGACAACACATTTTTTTTCCTTCGCCATTTTGGCTTTTCAAGGTCATTTAAACACACTTTTGGGCGTTTTCCCCCGGCTTCTGACCAGAAAACACATTTTTATCCTCTCCAATTTTGGCTTTTCAAGGTCATTTTGTCAAGAAACACCTTTTGGGCGTTTCCACAGGTTCTGTATAGAAAACACATTTTTATCCTCTCCCATTTGGCTATTTAAGGTCATTTGCCAAGAAACACACTTTTGGGCGTTTTTCAGCGGTTTCAGTATAGAAAACACACTTTTATTCCCCCATTTTGGCTTTTCAAGGTCATTTAAACACACTTTTGGGCGTTTTCCCACGGCTTCTGACCAGAAACACATTTTTATCCTCTCCAATTTTGGCTTTTCAAGGTCATTTTGTCAAGAAACACCTTTGGGCGTTTTCCACAGGTTCTGTCTAGAAAACACATTTTTATCCTCTCCCATTTTGGCTATTTAAGGTCATTTTGCCAAAAACACACTTTTGGGCGTTTTTCAACGGTTTCAGTATAGAACACACACTTTTCCTCCCCCATTTTTGGCTTTTCAAGGTCATTTAAAACACTTTTGGGCGTTTTCCCACGGCTTCTGACCAGAAACACATTTTACCTCTCCAATTTTGGCTTTTCAAGGTCATTTTTGTCAAGAAACACCTTTTGGGCGTTTTCCACAGGTTCTGTATAGAAAACACATTTTTATCCTCTCCATTTTGGCTATTTAAGGTCATTTTGCCAAGAAACACACTTTTGGGCGTTTTTCAACGGTTTCAGTATAAAAACACACTTTATCCTCCCCCTTTTGGCTTTTCAAGGTCATTTAAACACACTTTTGGGCGTTTTCCCACGGCTTCTGACCAGAAAACACATTTTTCCTCTCCAATTTTGGCTTTTCAAGGTCATTTTGTCAAGAAACACCTTTGGGCGTTTTCCACAGGTTCTGTCTAGAAAAACACATTTTTATCCTCTCCCATTTTGGCTATTTAAGGTCATTTTGCCAAGAAAACACTTTTGGGCGTTTGTCAACGGTTTCAGTATAGAAAACACACTTTTATCCTCCCCCATTTTGGCTTTTCAAGGTCATTAAACACACTTTTGGGCGTTTTCCCACGGCTTCTGACCAGAAAACACATTTTTATCCTCTCCAATTTTGGCTTTTCAAGGTCATTTTGTCAAGAAACACCTTTTGGGCGTTTTCCCAGGTTCTGTATAGAAAACATTTTTATCCTCTCCCATTTTGGCTATTTAAGGTCATTTTGCCAAGAAACACACTTTTGGGTTTTTTTCAACGGTTTCAGTATAGAAAACACACTTTTCCTCCCCCATTTTGGCTTTTCAAGGTCATTTTGTCAAGAAACACACTTTTGGGCGTTTTTCCACGGTTTTTGTCTAGAAAACACATTTTTAACCTCCCCCATTTTGGCTTTTTCAAGGTCATTTTGTCAAGAAACACTTTTGGGCGTTTTTCAACGGTTTCTGTATAGAAAACACATTTTTATCCTCCCCCATTATGGCTTTTCAAGGTCATTTTGCCAAGAAACACACTTTTGGGCGTTTTTCAACGGTTTCAGTATAGAAAACACACTTTTATCCTCCCCCATTTTGGCTTTTCAAGGTCATTTTGTCAAGAAACACACTTTTGGGCGTTTTCACGGTTTTTGTCTAGAAAACACATTTTTAACCTCCCCCATTTTGGCTTTTTCAAGGTCATTTGTCAAAAAACACACTTTTGGGCGTTTTTCAACGGTTTCTGTATAGAAAACACATTTTTATCCTCCCCCATTATGGCTTTCAAGGTCATTTTGTCAAGAAACACTTTTTGGGCGTTTTTTCACGGTTTCTGTATAGAAATCACTTTTTTTCCTCTCTAGGGCAAAAATCCCATTATTTCTACCTTGATACTTAGAACAACTTTCGAAAAATAAGAACGGAAAATTTTTCGAAAAAAAAATTGGAAAATTTTTTGAAAAAAAAAATAAAAGTTAAAAATTTTTCCAAAAAAAGGGAAATTTTTCGAAAAAAAAAAAAAACTCGGAAAATTTTTCGAAAAATTAATCGTAACATTTTATAAAAAAAAAACTTGGAAAATTTTTCGAAAAAAAAAAATAAAAAACTGTTATACTTTTCCTCTTATGTACTTCCTCCTCCGTTATACTTCTCCTCCCTTTTACTTCCCCACCCCCTCCGTTATACTTCCTTCTCCGTAATACTTCCCCACCTTTTTACTTTCCCATCTGTTATACTTCCCCCTGTGTTATACTTTCCCTCTTTTGTACTTCCCCCTCCGTCACACTTCCTCTCCTTTGTACTTCCTCCTCCGTTATACTCCCCCTCCCTTTTACTCCCCCCCTCCGTTATACTTCCTCCTCCGTTATACTCCCCCTCCCTTTTACTCCCCTCCCCCTCCGTTATACTTCCTTCTCTGTTATACTTCCCCTCCATTATACTTCCCCCTCGGTTATACTTTCCCTCTTTTATACTTCCCTCTCCGTTATACTTCCCCTCCTTTGTACTACCTCCTCCGTTATACTCCCCCTCCCTTTTACTTCCCCTTCCGTTATACTTCCCCTCCTTTATACTTTCCCCTCCTATATTTTTACTTCTCTTTAAGGAAGTTTTCGCTGGAAGCTCTTCAAACAAGTACCTTTTTTTAACCCCTCTTTTTGTTTGCCTAAAATCTTCAAACATCATTTCCCGCTCGTTTTCTCAAGTCTCCAATTTTTCCTCAAAATGAACCATTTTATGCAACCCCCCCCCCCCCCTCCTGCGGGTTTAAATAATTTTAGACTTTCCATATTTAAATATTTAAACTTTTATGTAAATAATCTGCAACAATAGTGGACTGAAAGTCGTTAAATTTTATTACTTCTAAATATGCAGTTTGGTTTATAATAGATGTAATTGTTTTACTCGGAAGAATCGTTAATATTACGATCATCTTATATCTAAACAGGTCTCTGTTTTATTATCGCTATATAAAATTTATGCATTTAGTTCATTGCCTGGCATAAAACGTTTAGAAGCTTTAAAAAAAGTGAGCCACACAGAAAGGTTTGTCGGGAGAAAATAAAAAACGCTAATTCGGTACGAATTTAAATGTAAGAAGTTTAACCTTATAAAAGGATTTATCATGGCTGAGTGGAGTGATCGTTTAGAAGGAGGGCTGGGGAAAAAAAAAAGCTTTTAATAAGAGTGGAGGAATCAATAGGGAGTTAGGTATGCGCTGGTGGTATGTCGTGGAAGCGCTTGGAATCCCTAATTGGTTAGCGGCGACCTTTTCCCCTCCAACGGGAACGAAAAAGGGTAGTTGGAAGAGCGAAAAAAAAAAGTTAAAAGAGAAGATAAAAAAAAACTTTCCGGCTCCATTGAATCAATCAGGCCTCCCCTTGTTTGGCATGCTTGAATCCTCCCTTTTTTTTTTGCTGATATTAACACTTATTCTGGCATATGGGTCCTTTTAAAAGCGAAAAATTCGGGATCAGATTTTTTTTCTGGACAGTTCAGTAGAAAAAAAGGGGGCGAAAGCCTTCTTAACAACCTAAAATGAGGAATATTTAAGAAGTAACTGCTAAATTTGCAGTTTTTAGACCTTTTCCAGGCAATAAACACCTTTTTTACCAGGTTTTTTGGCGTTATTGCAGGCGTTTCATCTATTTTTGGCGTTTTTCCATGGTTTTTTTTCAATAAAGACCCCTTTTACTGCGAAATTTTGACGTTTTTCTCAGTTGTTCCGCTAGAATCGGTCCCAAAAAACACCCGAAAATGTTGGGGGGAACCCCTTTTTCGGGTGTTTTTCTTCGCGTTTCTGCCTTGAAACACCATTTTTGGGCGTTTTCCATAAGACCCGCTTTTATAGCAGAATTCTGGCTTTTTCTCAGTCTTCCGAGTGCATAAGTGTCGACATAATGCGGTTCGCTATGCATTTGAACATAAAACAGCAGAAATCGCGAGTTAAAGTTCACCATAAAAATCTACAACTCAAGATCAGATTTTCTGGCGTTATTCTAGGCATTTTTGCATTTAAAACACTATTTTTGGCGTTTTCCCATGGTTTATCCAATAAAGACCCCTTTTACTGCGAAATTTTGGCGTTTTTTAACTAGAAAAAGGCGTATTACGTGGTGTCTGTCCCAAAAAACACTCGAAAAGGGAGGGGGGAGAGGAAATAACGCCCCTGACACCATTTTCGGGTGTTTTACTTCGAGTTTCTGCCTTGAAACACCATTTTTGGCGTTTTCCATAGTTCTTATCCTATGAAGACCCGCTTTTACAGCAGAATTTTGGCGTTTTTCTCAGTTTTACTAGTGTATACGGGTCGACATAATACGGTTAGCTTGCATTTGATCATAAAACAGCAGAAATCGCGAGTTAAAGTTCACCGAGAGAAATCTGCAAGTCATCATAAATAAAATAGTCGAAAACGTTCACCATAATGCATTTGGGCATAATACATCTAACCATAAAGAAGAGATTTAACACTTGTAGTTTCGACATAAAATTTGTCGTTTTAACATAACGCAGTTGAGCACAAAGGAAACTTTCATTTTAAAGAACTTTTCGTTTCACCATTTGACTTTTTCTGTCGTTTGTGTATAACACATCGTACCATAAACATGAGATTTAACACTTGTCGTTTCGACATAAAATTTGTCGTTTCTACATAACGCAGTTCAACATAATGGAAACTTTCATTTTACAGAAATTGTACCACAAGGGCATAAAACGAGCTGATCCTCTCGAGAGAAAAAATTAACCCCCTTGTGTCATAAAAGGAGCTGATCCCATTGGCTGCCTGCTTGCTTTTCCTAGTTTATGCTGAGATGCTTTATGTTGAATTGCATTGTAGTGAACTACAGATTTTTTTTATGTCGAAATGCAGGTTTTTTATGTTCAACTGCTTTATGGTGAAATGCGTTATGTCAAACGGTATTCTCCCAGTCATCCCAACCGGAAAAAGAACTCTTTTGAGAGTTTTATACCGTTTCTACCCAAAAATATCCCATTTCTCCCCAATTGTCTAGCGTTTTCCTTAGTCTTTTTGCAGAGAAACACCACTTTAGCTGTCTAAAACATGCCCTTCTATTTCCCGGATTTACTAGCGTTCTCCTTTTCAAAACACCTTTTTGGGCTTTCTTCCTGTTTTCTTCACCAAGAAGCACCATTTTTCGGATTCCGGGCAGTTTTTATCGATGTTTCTTCGTTGTAGCACCCTTTTGGGCGATTTTTCTGTCGAAGAAACACCTTTTTTTCTAGGATTGCGCCGAAAAAATTGGGAATAAAAACCCTTTCGCTATAGAACAGTGTTTTTTATAAAAAGGAGCTTCAAAAAAGTAATCTATTTGTAAAATCGATTTTGCTTTCAGTAAATTTTAAGCGTGTCAATATGTCCTTTTTAGCAGGGAACGGATAAAAAGTTTATAGCGTCGAAAGTTATTCATTTATTTGCAATTTCAATTAGTAGCCTTTATAGGGAAAAAAGGTAGTGAAGGGGGACACAACCTGGTAAATGTTTAATTTGAAATGACAGAGCGGCGGAGACCATCGATCATGTTTATTATTTAACAAGGTCAAAAGACAAAGAAATAAAATAGAAAAATTGTATAGAAAAAGAAGGACAATAACGACGAAAATGTGGGAGAACACCGTTCAACATAACACATTTTACCCAAATGCAGTTGAACATAAAAAATCTGCCTTTCGACATAAAAAATCGGGTTCGCCATAACCCGTTTTGGTACAATGCAATAGAACATAAAGCTCTCAAAATTTGAAAAATTTTGGGCATAATTCTCTTCAACATAAAGCATTTCCCCATAAAAATACTGCCCCTTTTATGTTGACTTGCACTTTTAGGTAGATTTCTAGTCAACATAAAAGTACTAGACTGGAGCTGGCTCCGACGAAACAAGAGCTATGGTAGCGAGAGGGAAAAAACTAACCCCTGAAATGACCTTGAAGAGTCAGTCATGTCTGTTATGATAACTTCTTTTAACTTTCACAAAGCAAAGTTATAGCATTACACTCATAAAACGCCAAAAAGGGTATTTTAAAGATATATTTCGGAGAAAAACGACCCGAAATCCGGTAATAATGTGTTTTTTAAGTGAAAAAACCGAGAAAAAGGCCCAAAAAGGTGTTTTTTTGCTGACAAACTAAAAAACGGACGAAAACCCACAAAAGAAAAGGTGTTTATCAGACAGAAACTGTAAAAAACACCAAAAAAGTTGTTTCTTACCCAAGCACTGAGGTAAATGCCTGAAAAAGGTGTTTTTTACCCAAATACTGAGAAAATGCCTGAAAAAGGTGTTTCTTACTCAAACACTGAGGAAAATGCCTGAAAAAGGTGTTTCTTACCTTAACACTGATAAAAATGCCTGAAAAAGGTGTTTCCCCACCTAAACACTGTGGAAAAAGCCTGAAAATCTGGGAGAAAAGAGGGGTCTTTTGGACAGAAACCGTGTAAAACGTCCGAACGGGTTTTTCCGGTTAATATAATAAAGATGAAACTGTTGAAAAACCCAAAAGGGTCCTTTTCAGCCGAATGATTAAGAAAAACGACCGAATTCTGGAGACTCGCCTCATTTCAGGTAGAAATAAGGTGCAGAAGGGCGCTTCCGCCGTGTTGCCATGACATCTTCAGGTACTGATTGCCCATTTTCCAATAAAATAAATGAGCTTTTGGTGCGAGAAGAAAAAAATTACCCCCTCAATGACTATGACGTGACACCTCTTTCCATCACTTTTTTTTTTTTTTCAAAAAATTAAACAATGAAAAGGGTTATTTTAAAATAAAATAAGAGTTTTATGAGCTTTCAGGAGGTGCGAAAGTGCTGCTTTTGAATAAGGAACTAACATGTAGTCTGTTTCCCCCTTAAATTAGGCAAATCGGACTATTTTTTATGGGCCTTCAGGTAGTAAAGTGATTTAATTTTTTTCCCTCCTCGTTCTTATAAACGCGTGCGTATCGAATCCGGAAGCGTGTTCGACTTTGAAAATTTTTCGTGTCACACACGTGACCGAAAAATTGCAAAACGTCTTATTCATGGATAGAGAAAAGAAATTTCACTTAATAAAAATTTCAAAGGCGCGAATAAACTTTTGAAAATGAGACGAATTTGAGAAAGGGGCGAAGAAACGTATAAAAAAAAGCTGATTTTGTAAGATTGCCGGTCTCATTGTTATCTAGGAAAGGCCTTAATCCCCTTGCTCTTACACCTCTAAACCACCTCACGTCCACTTTACTCTCCCCTCAACCTGAATTCGTTCTCCCGAGAGGATTCTCAGACTCCGAAGGGGATAAAGTTTAAATTGGTTGCAATTGTTGGTAACCTCGAAGGGGCCCCTATCAACTAAACCCTAAGAAATTGGATTGCTTCAAGATTCCCGTGATAAACTCAAGTCAATATAAAAAAAAAAAAGCTGAGGAAAAACAGGAGATTTATAAAGTATTCAAGATATCTCTCACTTCTGGATTATAACATGAAATTTGCATTTGTAATTATAACGAGTGGTGTATGTATGACAAGCTGGGAGGGTCATAGAGTGATGGTAACATGGTACAGTTACACTGATAACAGGGCGCAAATGTTGACAATTACAATAGTTCAAACAGAGTTGTCAGTGTCGGAGGGGGTGTGGAGGCAATCAGGACCCTTACGCGAGGAGAAGCGGGGGTGTTGCATGAAACCTTGTTCACACAAATGTTCCACACCCAACGCCTCTCCACACCTCCCCGCCATCGATGTATTCACAACGATCTCTCCTCATTATTCAGACCATCAATCAATCAAATTGCTAATTAATATCAAGTATTACGTAAACAAGGTTTATATTCGGATTTCACATTTTCGGAGTGTATACGTTTCGACATAATGCATTGGACCATAAAATAGCAGAAATCAAAAAATCTGCCAGTCAACATAAAGAAAATAGTCAAAAAAATTCATCATTATGCATTTGAAATAATAACCTCACCATAAACTAGGGACAGCGAAAGAGCAAGCCTATTTTCGCCGTTTAAAAAGCGATTATGGCGAAACGACAAAAACCTTAAGACTTGACAGTTCACCATAATGCAATTCAACATAAAACATTTCACCAAAAACTAGGAAAAGCAAGCAGGCAGAAAATGGGATCAGCTTGTTTTATGGCATAAGGGGGTTAATTTTTTTCCTCACGTGAGGATGTGCGCATTATGGTGAACTGTCAAGTGAGGGGGGGGGGAAATAACGCTTTTTCGGGTGCTTTTCTTCGTGTTTCTGCCATGAAATACCATTTTTGCGTTTTCCATGGTTATTATCCTATAAAGACACGCTTTTACAGCTGAATTTTGGCGTTTTTCTCAGTCTTCCGAATGTATAAGTGTCGACATAATGTTCGCTACGCATTAGAGCATAAAACAGTAGAAACCGCGAGTTAAAGTTCACCATAAAAAATCTAAAACTCAACATAAAGAAAATAGTCGAAAACGTTCACCATAATGCATTTGGGCATAATACGTGTATCCGTAAAGAAGAGATTTAACACCTGTCGATTCGACATAAAATTTTTCGTTTCAACATAACGCAGTTCAACATAAAGGAAACTTTCATTTTACAGAAATTGAAACACAAGGGCATAAAACTAGCTGATCCTCTGGAGAGAAAAAATTAACCCCCTTGTGCCATAAAGCAAGCTGATACCATGGCTGCCTGCTTGCTTTTCTTAGTTTTTGGTGAGTTGCTTTATGTTGAATTGCATTATGGTGAACTGTCAAGTTTTTTGACGTTTCGCCATAATCGCGTTTTAAACGGCGAAAGTAGTCTTGCTCTTTAGCTGTCCCTAGTTTATGGTGAGATATTCTATGCTCACACAACAGAAACAGTTTTTTTGGCTAAACAAGTTCAAAGAGAGGCTTTTATGGTGAGAAGCGTTATGCCAGACTGCCCTTTTTTTTATGTCTACTTGCATTGAAAAAGCCGTTTATGCTCAAAATTTTTGATAGCTTTATGTTAAATGGCATTATTCCGAAACTCATTATGGACTCGTATTTTTTATGTCGAAGTGCAGGTTTTTTAAGTTCAACTGCTTTAGGGTGAAATGCGTTATGTCTCCTCTAGCATCAAAACGAAGAGTATTTCCTGAAAATACAAGGAATTCGTTAAAATTATATTGGATTTTAGACAATATCTCCTAAAATATTTGTTTTCAGAAAAAAATGTATAAAATATTTTTGATAGAAAATCGCATAAAGATTAATTTTGTTATTAGTGTCGATCTCGCTAGGACTAGTAGTTTTTGAGTTATTTGAAGATTGAATAATTGGGGTAAAATAGTCTACAAAATCCGCTAAAAAAGGTGTTTTATGGATGAAAAACGCAGCGATGGAGGCCCACCAACTCCAAGGAAAGCATCCTCAATGTTTTTGCCACTTTTATTTTTCAAAGCAAATGACTTTGATTTACATCTTGGGGATTCGGTACATATTGGCTAATTGTTGGAAACAGTTTTTTGGCGAAACGACAAGTTCTTTCAAATGAAAGTTTCCTTTATGTTAGCTCTTCAAACTAGTACTTTAAATAGGTTCTTTTACATCAAACGGCATGAACAAATAGTTTTCTCCATTCAGAAGTTATGGAAGAAAAAAACCCCGTCAATTAGAGCATATGGAATGTTATTAAATCATTAAACTCATCCATTTTGGTCATGAAAAAAAAAGAAAAAAAATTAAAAGAGGATGGATAGACATCGTGACCGGCATTTATTATATCTAGCCGAACACTTTCCAAGTAATTAAACTGTAATTAGATCCTTGAAGGTTTTCCGTGGGATCAATTAATTAATTATTCCCCCACAACCCCTTGATGGGGTTATAATGACCAGAAAATAAGTCGGCTCGAACTTAATTTATTTATAGGGAAATATTATTTTAGTCATGCCTTCTAAAGCGATTATGTAAGTTTTCAGTGACTTTCAAGACAAGTTTTTTTTTTAAAACGAATTAATTAATTTAAAAAAAAAGCCGCTTAATGTAGATTAATCATTGGTTAGATTGACATAACAAATTATAAAGTTTCGTGATAAATCCGTTTAGAGAGGGAATTTAAATAGAATTTTTTTTTCGTCGGCTTTTAATCCTCGACTTTCCCATTAGCCAAAAAGGGAGACAATCAAGCGAAATTAATTAAAATCGGACCTAATTACTGTAGGGAGAGAGAGGAATTAAAATGAGTGTAATGCAGAAGCGTGAGATTCTGGCTTCCGACACCACTTATCTCTGAATCTTGATTGAAAATCAATTTGAAATTTTAATTGGCCTAATCGAGTGGGTGGGGCGGGATTTCATGAGGATAGTCGACGTTATAAGCAGGATTTGTTCGCTTTTCCCTGGGAGCCACCGAATAAACTCTCGTTTCTAATCAAACAACTCTTCCCACCGCGTTTTTCCCTTCCCCCCCTGGCGTACCCTCAACACGGCTTTTATACCGTGGTCATTTGATTTGCTAATTCCCCACGGAAGCTAGGACTCAGAGGATGCTACATCGTTCCCTCTACTCGCCAGACAATAATTACCAATCAATATGTATTATATTTTTTTTTAACTTTATTTTTTGTCCAATAAATTTTGTAATTTGGGGGGGGGAGTGGTGTTTGTTGGTGTTTGGGTCTAAACATCAAGACCACACTCTGACAACCATTTTTTGAGGGTAAAACAAGATCTTAATTTTGAAAAAGTTAAAGTTGTAATTGGGAACTAACGCAAAAAAATTTTTTTATTCCAAATGAAAGAGTACAAAAAATTAAAAACAATGCCGTTTGAATTTTTTTCCTGCGTTGAAAAATAGATTTTTAATGAATTTTTGAAAATCGCCTTTTCTTACTTTTGATAAGAACGTTCTTTCATGAGGGGAAGGGAGCGTGACGTCACTCTCGCCCATTTCGGGCCGACTACCCTACGTTCTCCTATAAGGATCTGATCGTACTCACGCTCTTCAACCCTTGGACTTCCACTTGGTCTTAATTTTATGATCGTATCCAGTTCACAGAGTTGTTGTGTTTGTCATTTAAACTTTTATAATTATTTTTTACTACTTTTTATCTTCAAAATGGTCAGATAGGTACAAAACTTGTCGGATAAAAGTACTGGTTTGAAGAGCTTCCAACGAAAACTTCCTTAAAGAGAAGTAACAATATAGGAGGGGGAAGTATTTTTTTTTGCGAAAATTTTTCCAACTTTTCATTTTTTTGTTCAAAAAATTTTCCAAGTTAGTTTTTTCGAAAATTTTTTTAAGTTTCTTTTTTGAAAAATTTCCCGGGTTTTCTTATTTAAATTTGCGTTTTTTTTTTCTAAGTTCTTTTTTTCCGAATTTTTTTTTTAAGTGTCAAGGAAGAAATAATGGGCTCTTTTTAAATTTAAATTTTAAGGGATAAAAACAGGATGGAAGAAGAGATTACAAAAATTTGCCCCTTTAAATTAAATTTAAATTTACCAGTGGTTGTTATCCACCAAAAATTTCCATTAGATGTATCATAATGGGCTCTTTGTCCTATGGATGTGCCTCTCGTAATGGGTAGAAGTAAGAAATTTCTCCCTACTAAATAAAAATTAAAATTAAAAAGTGGCAATTTTTTTATACCAAAAATTCTTAAAAAATATAAGGAGTAATTGGTGAAAATTTGGTGAATATCGGACCAGCGGTTCGGACGCAGCGAATTTTTAGAAATTTCAAACAGACATATCTCCGCCATTTTTTCGAAATTCAAAAATCGCCCTCTTAACATTCTTGTTCACCGACTAAAGAAAATTGTGTGAAAATCGGGTGAAAACTGTGGCCGTAAAGTGTTCCGGAAAAAAATGCTACGGCCTCATGCTATGAAGCTAGGGAGCGGAATAGACGGGAATGACGTCACGTTTTCGGTCTCCCCCGCACCGCCCATCAGAAGCTTCTTATCACTATCCAAATTTCAAAAATTCATTAAAAATCTATTTTTGAACGTAGGAAAAAAATTCAAACGGCATATTTTCTATTTTTTTCTGCTCTTTAATTTAATATATATTTCAACTTAAATATTTTACTAACGTTAGTTCCTAATTCGAGGTTTATACTGCTTGTACTGCTTATATTGCTAGAAAGCCTCAAGACCCTTCCCTGAAAACGATCTATCGGGGGTATCACAATATCTTACTATTTGAGAAAGTAAAAATGAAAAAATAGTACTGGTTTGAAGAGCTTCCAACGAAAACCTCTTTAAAGAGATGTAATGATATAGGAGGGGGAAGTATAAGGAGGGGACCTACAACGGAGGGGGAAGTATATGGCAAGGGGAAGTACATGGGAGGGGGAAGTATAACGTAGGGGGAAGTATAAGGGAACGAAAGTATGACGGAGGGGATGTATAAGGGAGGGAAAGTATAAAGAAGGGGAAGTAAGGGAGGAGAAGTTTAACGGAAGGGAAGTATAACGAAGGGGGAAGTATAATGGAGGGGGAAGTATGAGGGAACGAAAGTATGACGGAGGGGATGTATAAGGGAGGGAAAGTATAAAGACCCTTCTTTATACTTAAGACCCTTCTTTATACATGAAGTAAGGGAGGAGAAGTTTAACGGAAGGGGAAGTATAATGGAGGGGGAAGTATAACGGAGGGGGAAGTATAAGGGAATGAAAGTATGACGGAGGGGATGTATAAGGGAGGGAAAGTACAAAGAAGGGGGAAGTATAAGGGAGGAGAAGTTTAACGGAGGGAGAAGTATAACGGAGGGAATTTTCCAACTTTTTTTATGAAAAATTTTCCGAGTTTTCTTTTTTAAAGCGCTTTTTGATTCAGAAAAATTTTCTAAGTTCTATTTTTTCGACAAATTTTTTTTTTGTGTCAAGGTAGAAATAATGGGCTCTTTGGCCTAGGGATGTGCCTCTCGTAATGGGTAGAAGTATGAAATTTCTCCCTACTAAAAAAAATAATAATGAAAAAGTGGTAATTTTTTTTCCACCAAAAATTCGTAAAAAATATAAGGAGTCAGTGGTGATCCGGAAAAATGCTACGGACGGCCGGCTGGCCGGCACCACGGACAAAGTTAAGATCGGTAAAGATCAATATTCGATTTGATACTCCGGGGTCTCGAAGACCCCTCCCCAAAAACCCGACGTGGAGGGGATCACAATAACTTCTTTAAGGAAGTTAAAAAGCCGAGATAATGACTGTTTATATTTATTTATTATTAATTTTAGGTACTTAAACTTAAAACCCCACGCTGAAAACCATCTATCGTGGGTATCACAATATCTTAATTTGGAGAAACTTGAAATATAAACATGGGTTGAGATATTTACAAATTTTTACTTTAAATTACTTTAAAAACCAATTATCGAGGGTATAACAAGATCTTAATTTTGAAAAAGTTAAAATCGTAGTTTTGTTCCTACCTCAGTTTGAAACTGGTTTGAAACTCCGGGAACATCCGCAGAAGGACTTAAACGTCAAATCTGACGTTTCTCAAATCGTTTGTCCATCAAATCTGACGTGCAAATCCTTCTGCGCATGCTCCAGGAGTTTCAAACCAGTTTCAAACTGCGGTTGGAACAAAACTATTATGAACTGTTTTTGCTGCTCTAGAAAGACCCTTCCCTGAAAACGATCTATGAGGGGGTATCGCAATATCTTACTATTTGAGAAAGTTAAAATATAAGCAAAGTCGAGATAATGACTGTTTTTATTTATTTAGTTCGTTATTTTTTATTTATTTTAGATAACCTTAAAACCCCACGCTGAAAACCATCTATCGAGGGTATCACAATATCTTACTTTTGGAGAAAATTTAAATATAAACATAGGTCGATATATTTACAAATTTTTACTCTAAATCACTCTAAAAACCATAGGTATCAAAGGTATAACAAGATCTTAATTTTGAAAAAGTTAAAATCGTAAGTCGAGATACATAATAGCTTTGTTCCAACCTCAGTTTGAAACTGCGGTTGGAACAAAGCTACTATGAACTGTTTTTTAGTGATACTCTTTAAAAAAATTTATTTTTCCAACAAAAAAATAAATTAATAAAAATACGATATTTCGATAAAAAATCATTAAAAAAATAAAAATTGTACATATGCCCTTCTCTGACTCCAACCAATATTTCATTTGATTGCGTAGGTACATAAAATCACTCCTCGCTAGTTTTTTAAAAGAGAAATTTTACACGTTTTAAACTCGAGCGTAGCGTGTGGAGGAAAGAAAATAACACCCCGAAGAGTAATTATATTAAGGCGAGACCTCTCCGGAATTACTTAGGAGGGCTTTACCAACCTTGGATTTATTATAATCACGATAATAATATGTTGTCAAAGGCGAAAAGGGAAGTCTGAGGGAGCTGAAGGATGCGGAGCGAACACGAAAGCTGCGAACACGCAAGTTGACACAAACGACGTTGAAACGAGAGAACTTTTTGTTTATTTAAACCTTTTTTCTATCCCGTATTTGAACATAAACGGGCAAATGATTAACAACCTATTTCGAAATTACCAGAGTGAACGGTTATTTGCCTATCAATCGTCTGATATATGAAGCCTGATAGGCCGGTAATGAGATTTGTTATGATGGACGGGGCATCTGGACTTTAATTCGCTTTTTATTGCCGTCATTTCGTTCCTTCCAACGACGGATATTGATTGCGTTGTCGCTTAACAGTGAAATCACCTCTTTTAAGTCGTCATTTTTAAGACATTTCAGAACTTGAGAGTCTTTTCCTTTTATGTGAAAGTACTGGAAAAACACCTACGGCAAGAATTTTTTCAAAATTCGGTTTTTTCGGCCATTTGTTTTGGGCCTACATTTTGACATCCTCCAAAAAATACCTAATTGTGATACCCTCGATGGATGTTTTAGGGGAAACTTGAGGTTTTCTCGTGAAAAACACACCCCTCAATCCCATTTTCTTTACATTTCAACAGCCTTGAATGATATTGTGATACTCTCTATAGATGGTTTCCTGGGAGGGGTCTTGAGGATTTTTAACACAAAAAGATATTTTGCCAAAAAAAAATCCTTCAAAAACCTTTTTTTTTTAAGAGGGGAAGTATAAAAGAGGGGAAGTATAACGAAGGGGGAATTTTTTGTTTTAATTTAATTTTTCCAATTTTTTTTTTGCGAAAAATTTTCCAACTTTGTTTATGAAAATTTTCCGAGTTTTCTTTTTTAAAGCGCTTTTTATTTCAGAAAAAATTTTTAAGTTCTTTTTTTCGAAAATTTTTGTAAGTGTCAAGGTAGAAATAATGGGATTTTTGCCCGAGAGAGGTCCCTCTCGTAAGGCGTGGAAGTATCAAATTTCTCCCTACTAAAATGATAATTAATGTAGAAAAATGATACTTTTTTTACACCAAAAATTCGCAAAAAATATAAGGAGTAATTGGTGAAAATTTGGTGAATATCGGGCCAACGGTTCGGCCGCAGCGAATTTTTTAAAATTTCAAACAGACATATCTCCGCCATTTTTTCGAAATTCAAAAAGAAAATGTGGTGAAAATCGGTTGAAAACTGTGGCCGTAAAGTGTTCCGGAAAACGGACGGCCGGCCGGCACCACAGACAAAGTTAAGATCAATATTCGAATTGACCCTCTGGAAGACCCCTTCAACAAAAACCTGACACAATAGCTTCTTTAAAGAAGTCAAAAGTCAGTTAGACGTCACAAGCGAATCAAATCTTTTGTACCCAGCTGTTTAAAATCCACTCCCAACGTTCTTCTCTTTTAAAGTACTAGTCTGGAGCTGGCCCCGACGGGAACTTCCTTGAAGAGAAGTAACAATATAGGAGGGGGAATTATAACGGAGGGGGAAGTATAAAGGAGGGGAAGTATAACGGAGGGGAAAGTATAAAGAAAGAGAAGTGTAACGGAGAAGGAAGTTTAAAAAATTTTTTCAAATTATTGGGTTTTTTAAGTTCTTTTTTTGTTTAAATTTGCAGTTTTTTAGAATTCTTTTTTTTTCGACACTTCTTCGAAGTATCAAGGTAGAAATAATGGGCTCTTAAACCTAGCGATGTGCCTCTCGTAAAGGGTAGAAGTACGAAATTTCGCCCTACTAAAAAAAAATTAATAAATAAAAGTCGCAATTTTTTTTTTTTTTTTTCGAAAAATTTTTCGGGCTTAATTTTTTTTTTTTTTCGAAATTTTTCTAAGTTTTTTTTTTGAAAAATTTTCAAAGTATTTTTTTTTTGAAAATTTTCAAAGTTTTTTTTTTTTTTTTAATTTTCAAAGTTTTTTTTTTGTGAAAAAAAAATTTTTTTTTTTTTTTTCAAAAAATTTTCAAAGTATTTTTTTTTTTTTTGAAAATTTTCAAATTTTTTTTTTGACCAAAAAAAATTTTTTTTTTTTTCAAAAAATTTCAAAGTTTATTTCGAAAATTTTCCGGGGTTTTTTTTTCGAAAAATTTTATAAGTTTTTTTGAAATTTTTTTTTTTTTTTTTTGAAATATTTTTTGTCAAGGTAGAAATAATGGGCTCTTTGGCCTAGGGATGTGCCTCTCGTAAAGGGTAGAAGTACGAAATTTCTCCCTACTAAAAAAATTAATAAATAAAAAGTCGCAATTTTTTACGCCAAAAATTCTTAATAAGGAGTAATTGGTGAAAATTTGGTGAAAATCGGATTAACGGTTCGGCCACAGCACATTTTTTAAAATTTCAAACAGACATATCTCCGCCATTTTTTCGAAATTCAAAAATCGCCCACGATAGTTTCTTGTTCACCGGCTAAAGAAATTTTGGTGAAAATTGTGAAAATCGAAAAAAATTGTGGCCGTAAAGTGTTCCGGAAAAAAATGCTACGTCCGGCCCACAGACAAAGTTGAGATCGGTAAAGATCAATATTCGATTTGACCCTCCGGGGTCTGGAAGACCCTTCCCCAAAAACCCGACGTCGAGGGTATCGCAATAACTTCTTTAAGGAAGTTAAAAAAGTATTTTAGGAAAACAACAGTAACTCAACTCCCACTAACGATAAGTTATCTAATTTATAGAAAACCTAGTTTTTCACCAGGTTTATATCTGACAGAAATTAATATTTTTTCAATTACTAATTAAAGAAGGGAAAAAAAATAGCTTCCTCAAAGGGAAAATTTTTGTCGAACGGAATAATTTCTTGTTCAATATTAAATTGTTATCCTCGTTAATCAAATTTAAAACAAAAAAAAATCATATTTTCAAATATTTATTTTACCTATTTAATTGCGTTTGATATCGACGTCCCTCTAATTAAACTTGGAAATGAATTGTTTGTATAGGAATGTTCCAATTTAAATCATAGTGTGTATTTCGATGTTTTATTCAATTAGTACGTATTATATGTCGTGCGTCAATTTATGAAACGGTAATAATTGAATATTACGTTTTCCAAGTATCCCTTTGTAAATTGTTCAAATTAAATCGGAGAGAATACTTTTTGATCTCCGAATCCCTCCCAGCAGCTTAAATCCTTAATTGCTTCAGAAATATAAATTATTACCACCTGTTGTTTTTTTTTTTTTCTCTTTATAATAAAATATGCGACTCTGTCCATTGACTATATGAAAAAAATGTAAATTAAAAAATCTTGTTAGTTTTTTTATTAGAATATTATGCAGGGTGGTCCAGATTAACGAATGAAAAAGATTTGGAGTTTCTGAAACGTCCATCACTAATTGAAGCGCCAAAAGTCGATGGGACGTAATTTTGAAAGGGGTGAGTCGAAGATGACGTGGAGAGGCCGGGAGAAGGAGAGGGGAAAAAAGACAAAAGTCCTTGAACCTTCTTCGACTCACCCCAAAAAATCCTCCACTACGTCCACTACTCTCTCAAAAAAAGTACTAGTTTGAAGAGCTCCCACAAAAAACTTACTTAAACAATCATAAATAAATACAAATTCGTTTTGTCGAATTTTTGGGTTTTATAAAAATTATTTTATAGCCTTCTAAATGAGTGTGGACTCCTTTCGATTAGTAGTTTCCGAAGAGCTTCTAGGTGTGTATACGTGTCGACATAATGCAGTTCGCCATAATGCATTTGACCATAAATATCAGAAATGGCGAATTCACCATAAATAATCTGCAACTCAACATAAAGAAAAAAGTCGAAAACGTTCACCATAATGCATTTGAACATAATATTCACCACAAAGAGATTTAACACTAGTCTTGTCGTTTCGACATATTTTTTGTTTCAACATATCGCAGTTGAACATAAAGGAAACTTTCATTTTAAAGAACTTGTCGATCCCATGCTGCTTGCTTTTCCGAGTTTATGGTGAGATCCTTTGTTGAATTGCATTATGGTGAACTGTCAAGTTTTAGGGTTTTTGACGTTTCGCCATAATCGCGTAGAAACGGCGAAAGTAGGCTTGCTATTTCGCTGTCCGTAGTTTATGGTGAGATGTATTATGCTCAAACGACAGAAACAGTTTTATGGCTAAACAAGTTCAAAGAGAGGCTTTTGGTGAGAAGCGTCATCCCTTGCACTTTTTTTATGTCTACTTGCATTGAAAAAGCCGTTTATGCTCAAAATTTTTGAAAAATTGCATTATTCTGAAACTCATTATGGTGAACTCGTATTTTGTGCTGATTTTTTATGTTCAACTGCTTTAGGGTGAAATGCGTTATGTTCTCCTGCTTCTAGCATCATAACGAAGAGTATTTCCTGAAAATCCAAGGAATTCGTTAAAATTTTAATAGATTTTTGACAATATCTCCTAAACTATTTGTTTTCAGAAAAAAATGTATAAGATTTTTGATAGGAAATCGCATAAATTAATTTTGTTCTTAGTGTTGATCTCGCTAGGACTAGTAGTTTTGATTTATTTGAAGATTGTATAATTGGGGTAAAATAGTCTACAAAATCTGCTGAAAAAGGTGTTTTATGGACGAAAAACGAAGCAAAAGCGATGGAGGCCCACCAACTCCAGGGAAAACGTCCTCAATTTAAAGTTTTTGCCACTTTTATTTTCAAAGCAAATGACTTTGATTTACATCTTGGGGATTCAGGACAACTTTTATACTTTCAGCTTTCTATCTCTAATTTATTTCCCGGACAGAACTCCCATTATTAAGCGATTGTCACAAAGGGTCATTTAGATTAAGACGTGTATACTCATGAATATTAAAATATAGACAGAGTGCGAAATCTGGTGTAATTAACCCGATGGCAGAAACACGATAAATTTGGCTACTTCATCTCGTTAGTCTGACAGCTAACAGAGCCTTTCACTTTTCACATATTTTCGAATAATTAAAGAATAAATTTATGATATTTTTTTGAATTTAAGATTAGGTTATTCATGATGATAATGTTATATGACGCATAATAATGTCATTGAGTGCCGGCACACTCAAGCTTCCTCTTCATCAATACGCTATTAATACTAACTGTCAAATGCAGTGCTGTGCAAACCTTTTTCTTTTTCTTCTGCTTTTCGCAAGGTCACTTTCAAAGTGTTCCGGAAAAAATGCTACGGTCGGTCGGCATCACAGACAAAGTAGAAATCAATATTCGATTAGACCCACGGGGTCTGGAAGACCCTTCCCCAAAAACGCGACGTCTAGGGTATCACAGTAACTAAAGTTAAAAAGATGTTCCAACGTCACAAAAACCGTAAAATAGCCCAAAATTTTAGTAAAAAGGTGTTTTGATTTACTTCCCAAAAAAAAAATTAAGACGACATCATCTATAAATAATAATTTTAATTAATTTCTAAATAATATCGAAGAATAATTTATCTCAGAAATGTAAAACTCGTTGGGAAAGTGTGACGTGAAGGCTCGTTTGGAGTGGAGACTCCGGATCAACCGGTCCGAAAAAAAGATTCCATCTTAGGAGACATTAGTCAAACGACAATTTCAGAATTTATTGACATTTAAAACTTCCAGGATATCACGAATTCCCCGAGTGGATTCCGAAAGTGGGAAACATTTTTGAAATACTCCAGGTTGGAAAGATTTACCTCATATAAATGGACTCTGTCTAATTTTATCCTTGTTTATAGTTAAAAGTTGGTCCAATACTTCAAACGTTTATAAAATAGAAAATTGTTGATTTCCCCATGCCAAAGTCGGGGGCGTTTCGACCTAAAATGAAGGAAAGCGGTCCTAATCATTTAAAAATTATAGAAACTAGCATCTCGAACTAAAGACTCCTTTCATTTCGTCATAAAATGGCGGCAAGAGGGGCACCTACTCGGGCGCATTCTACATGAGTTTCCTCAGTAACTAGTATTTCAAATATGGTGGATCTTAAATCATTTTGCCTTCTTTCGGGATAATTTTACGGGCCTCTTTCGGGTTTTTCCGAGTTTTCTGGGTTTCCCAATAAT
>JACGAQ010002512.1:0-40079 GCA_014119065.1 Orius insidiosus
AAGATAATTATGTGTTCTTTGTTTAAATTAGCAAAAAGGAGATTCTCCTTCAAAAACTGACAAAAACACCCAAAGATTCTATTTAAAAAAGGCGTTTCTTAGCCTAATGACCAAGCCAAAGAAGAGAACAAGGAAAGAGGGTATCACCGTCGATAAACTGACAAAAACAACCAAAATATCGTCTTTTTTTAATTGGGGAAAGGGGAGTCTTATGACCAGGAAATTTCGGATAATGTGACCATAATCCAAAGGTCTGTGGCGTCTTTTCGGCTAACAGAACGTAAGAAAGCTAGCAAAAAAAATTAACCCTTTGGAGACCGTGTCTGACGCCGGATTCTCTGCGCTACTGGCGCAGCACTTTTCCCCCTCACTTCTCCACGACCGCTCAGCCCCAAAGCACAGAAAGCACGGTGATGCGATCATCACGTAGTTCACTTCTTCCCCAACAGGTGGCCAGTTTTTTTTGCATGTCGCTAGCGCCACGGGAAGCGAAGGTATTAAATATCTTAGAAAATAGAAAGGCTTCCGCTGGGCAACTATAGTCGCCGCGTCTCCAGTGCGCGCATGGCAACTATAGTAGCCTGCGGTCTCGAAAGGGTTACTGGCAAAGCGGTCCTGTGTGCTGCATGTTTTCCACAAAATGCATAAAATCTTTGAATTTAAAAAATTACTTTGGGTGAGAAAACTATCGACTAAAAGTTCTGGAGGAGGTTCTGCGTTAAAAGGTTTAGAAGAACTCGGTTTAAGAGCAGGATGTCTTATTGGATCATCTGAATATGGATCTTCCATATTCTTTGTCGCCTCTTTGGCTTCTTCTGGGTCCAGGTTTCCTAAAAGAAAATTAAAATAAAAATCAGAATAGAACTAATTTACCAATTCTGTACTGGCTCAAGCAATTTAAGGATGTGAGTCTGCTTGTGTATGCCATACAGAAGCCGAAGGCTCGACAGACCCTCCAGCTGCCAACATGATGGCATCTCCTCCAGGATGCTCCTCAATAAAATCTGTTATGTCATAAACCTTCGCCAAACGTCACCCAAATCCTTTTTTTTCGTCGTATGTTCAGAAACATCCGTCAACTTATTTTGGCAAACCATCGACTTACATCCAAACTTTTGATTTCTGCAGCCTTGAGACTTTGGTCTAAAACTTTTTATAATATTTTTTTAAACAATAAAATACTTTTTAAATAAAAGTATGTCGAAATTCCCAACGCAAGGCTGACTCCGGCCAGTCTGTATGATTGGTTTTTCAAGTTTTCTTCATTCTTTGAGTAAAAGACCGAAGAGTCCTTATGAGGCGTTTATGGTTTAATAAAATCCTTCTAAATTTAAAATTTTGATGATATATTAATGAAGAAAACAAACCTTATAAAAATTTTGCTCATGATGACCAAAGTTAAAATTAAAAAGTGTTTAATATCTTAATCCTTTATCTATCTGCTTACATAATTAACTTTGTTTGCATTTTTTGAGAATTTTTTTTTGAGGGTGAAGATCTGTCAAAATGTTCAAGAAGGTCCCACATGGCTACACATGCAGGTTCGGTTTATCAATTTATCAGAAAGGTAACTTTTTTGTTATCATTTTGGAGCAGAATATTCTAAAATTATGAGAATCTAGGTATATACATATGTTTTATAAAATCATCCTGTTGATTTTTAGTGAATTAAAAATGAGCCAATTTTTGAAGACTGCGTTGAGGGTTGTGGAATGTCCAACTGCAGAGTGTGAGGTATAGATTTCATGCAGACAAACTGATAGATGGTCCGAGAGCAAAGCGACATGGCTACAGCAGTAAAATTCTACAGAGGTCTCCTCCCTCACGTGGACGGTCCTAGACTACCAATGCCTGTTTACCGTCCAAAAGACGCCTGGAACCAAAAGCGCGCTTTTCGGACAAACGACTACATAGATATTCTCGGCGGTAACCTCAAATCCCGATCCGGGAGTCCATCCTTACAAACTACTTTATCATCTTCCACCTTGGGTTCGTGGCATAAGTGGCAACGAGTATCAAATGCTTTACGAAACGTAAAATGTTAATGACGACCAATTATCCATTAGCTAGGCCTACTAAGTGGCGAGAGTTAAATATGCGAATAAACTATTGTATAAATTTCTAAACCAAAAGACACGAACTTGGTTTAGTAGAAAGTAAAACCAACATCCTTTTTAAAATGTATAGCTTTTTTTAATAAAATTTATCTCTGCCGAAGAAGTTTCTTTGAAAAAAAAAAATTTTTTTTTCCCTCAATATGCGCAACAAATCGTGAAAATTGCGATCAATCAGACATTTTGATTGATGGGTATTCTTTCCCTCCTTTATAGTTTCCCCTCTTTGTACTTTCGTTCCCTTATACTTCCCCTTCTGTTATACTTCCTCCTCGTTATACTTCCCCCTCCTAATTCTCTTCAAGGAAGTTTTCATTGGAAGCTCTTCAAACCAGTACTTTTTTCATGCTTCACTTGCTAAAAATTTGGGAAGACCTTCTCCCAAAAACCAGACATGGATAATCCACTAACTTCTCTTCAAGAAAGTTAAAAACCTTTAAAATTTAAAAATTTTTATTTGCATTGTAAACCCTTACTCTGTTATACCCCCTCCGTTATACTTCCCCCTCTGTTATACTTCCCCTCCTATACTGTTACTTCTCTTTAAGGAAGTGTTCGTTGGAAGCTCTTCAACCAGTACTTTTTTCACGCTTCACTTGCTAAAATTTGGAAGATCCCAAAAACCAGACATGGATAATCCACTAACTTCTCTTCAAGAAAGTTAAAAACCTTTAAATTTAAAAATTTTTATTTGCATTGTAAAAATTTGAGAATCATAAATGTTATAATAAAAATGTGGTTTAAGATTGTTGGCCAGACCTAAAAACAAAACAATTATGTTGGTTTATTTAAAAAAACAAGCCAAACCTCTGCATATTCCTCCATAGTTGTAATAACCATATGGCAAACCACAAACACCACTGGCACACTCCATTGTATTTTTAAATTCTTCTCCGATATAACACTGACTTTTGTTGTAACAGCTTTCCCCTAGACTGAAGAAATTTTAAGTAAATAGTTTAAAAAAATTCTTTACCTCTATTTCGAACGCATACTCTATCAAAATGATAGCTTTGAAGACAATGCACTTTTCACGGTGGCAAAGATGAATCACCGAGCCTTTCTTGACATTGGTTGTTCATAATGCATGGCCCTCCTATGTCTTGAGCGACTAAATTTTTTTTTAGTTGTAATTTCTATTTTATAGTTTACCTGCTAAGCATTCATGGTTATGAGGTCTGAAATGTAGCCGTGATTGCACTGGCAGTGACCTCCTCCATCTTGGCCAATAACACAACTTGAAAATTTTAAAGATGCACACTCATAATTTGATCTACAGCTAGCTCCAACGCCTATTTCTTTAATTAAAAAAAAACTTAATTTTATCATACTTGCTACGCATTCTGTCATCTCTTCGTTTGGTATAAAATTGTGTTTACATTCACATGTTTTCTGCATATAGCAATAAGAGTTGTCCATATAGCAGTCTTCATCGTAATCGCAGTTTGATCCTAAAGTGTATCCTTGTCCTACAAAAATTGTGTTTTTGCTTTTTTATCATTTACATACCTAGTACTTGTGCAGCTTGCACGAGTAAAAAATTACTAACATTTCCAGAAGATTTTCATCTCCACTTTTCATAGAATTAAAAAAATTCTTTATGGGCCACCTAGAGGACACACCTTGTCCCTTATCTTATGATAACGTTCGAGATTAATTTGAACTTTCAATTAGGTTGATAGTTTTGAGATTTAACAGGAAATAAAAGTTAACTGGGGAAAAAAAATCTTATTTAACAAACATAAATACATAGATATAAAAGGCTATTAACAATACTTATAATTTTTAAAAACTTAAAATTATTGGCACCAAAAATTAACTAAAAAAACAAAAATTACGATCAATCGTATAAATTCAGTCTCCCACCTTCCAGTAAAAAAAATTAAAAATTTACAAAATTTATTATTAAATTTGTATTAAAAATAATAATAAGTACAAAAATTTTATACAATATAAGTAATAAAGATTCTTAAAACTATTGTTCTGGTCGGTTGTGAAAATTTGTTGTAACAATGGCCTTATAGATGATTTTGATTAAAATTTGGCACTGAATGAGCAATTTGATTTTAGGAACGAAATCTACAGTTTTGAAGATTGGAGGGCAATAGACTAGGAAAGTAAGAAAAAAATTATGGCGATTTTGGTTTAGGCCCAGGACGAAGTGTATTGTTCCTCGCCTTAATTCTCGCCTGAAGGGTAAGCAATAATCCAGCCAAACGTCATGATTGTGAAGTTTTTTCCCGAAAAGTAATCTCTTCACCGAATCATCATATGTGAGTAAAGCGACCATATTTTGAAGTAAGAAACCTTGGCAGTACTCCATCAGTTGGCACGCATTATAAACCTAAAAATACATAATTTTCAGATGAAAAAAAAATTATGTTACCTTAGCATGTATGTACATAGAAACGATATTATCAAGGTCGACCATTGTCGAACACTGCGCTTCACAAAATCGTAAAAGGCCATCAAGTTGGAAAAAATTCGCAGCCGCCATTAACTCTAAACATCATTTTGGTCTACTTCAAGACCCTCGCATCCTCCATTATAAAGAAAATGCATAACAAGCTGAAAACATATGAAAAATTTATAAAATGTCGGGATATAGTTTATTAAAGAAAAATTTAACTCCTAGAGCTTTAAATTTAGCCAAAGATATAGTAAGGTTGTCAGAAAAAATAATTTAAACCAACAAGTTGGCACACATGTTGATTCAGCTTTGAAAGAATTAAAAGAGCTTCTGGAGGAAGATGAAGACTTAGAAAAATATTTTTTAATTGAATTAATCTCATTGCGAAAACTTCTATTAAAAGCACCAAATCAAGAAGTAATTAATATTATTTTTCCATTATTATAACATATTTTAGGCAGAGATGGGCAAAATCTTAATCATGAATATGATTAAGATTTTAATCATAGGAATATTTTTCTGTTAAGAATAAGATTAAAATCTTAATCACAGAGATGATTAAGAATAAAATCTTAATCACAGGAATCTGTGATTAATCACAGGAAGTCTGTGATTAATCATTGGAAATAACGATTTATCATTGGAATTTGGGATTAATTAGGAAAATAATGATTAATCATTGGAAGTTGGGATTAATTAAGGAAAATAACGATTAATCATTGGAATTCGGGATTAATTAAGGAAAATAATGATTAATCATTGGAATTTGGGATTAATTAAGGAAAAAGCTTGATCAATCATCAGAAAATTGTGTAATCACAGGAATCTGTGAATATTGTTTCACAGATTAGTCAGTTTTCAGAGATTGTTTCAGAGATCACAATTTACTCTCAATAACTAAAAACTCAAAATCTATCAATCTCTAACACTGCAAAATTTTAATTTTACAACTCCAAAAATTTATAATATTGGCAAAAAAATTTTTGAAAAATTAAACTTACAATATGGATTATTAAGTTATGGTAGTTCACTGAAGTTTGCTTATTATTTTATGAATTATAAATTTAGGGATTAATGGAATAATTTTATTTATACTTTACGCTTTAATTAATTTTGACAAACCAAAATATGTATTTGAAATATTATAAATTTTTGGAGTTGTAAAATTAAAATTTTGGAGTGTTAGAGATTGATAGATTTTGAGTTTTAGTTATTGAGAGCAAATTGTGATCAAGGTGACAATATTCACAGATTCCTGTGATTACACAATTTTCTGATGATTGATCAAGCTTTTTCCTTAATTAATCCCAAATTCCAATGATTAATCATTATTTTCCTTAATTAATCCCAAATTCCAAGATTAATCATTATTTCCTTAATTAATCCCAAATTCCAATGATTAATCATTATTTCCTTAATTAATCCCAAATTCCAATGATTAATCATTATTTTCCTTAATTAATCCCAAATTCCAATGATTAATCATTATTTTCCTTAATTAATCCCAAATTCCAATGATTAATCATTATTTTCCTTAATTAATCCCAAATTCCAATGATTAATCATTTTTTCCTATGATAATCACAGATTTCTGTGATTAAGATTTATTCTTAATCATCTCTGTGATTAAGATTTATTCTTAATCATATCATCATTCAATCATATTCATGATTAAGATTTTGCCATCTCTGATTTAGGTAGAATGGAGCAAAAGATCCTCCACAGAAAACGAAATACAACAAATTTGTGAAAAAATCAAAGATAAAATAAGCAAATTAAGATCAATAAATGAAGAAAACAAAATTTTGAAATCAGAAGAGAAAAAGGGAAAACATTATGAGCCATTTGACCCAAATAGTTATATACAAATAGGAATCGATTTAAAGAATAAAATAAGATGCGTATCATTTGAACCCAACGAAAGCGTGGCTCACTACATAAAAAGAGCGAGGGATTTGAAAGTTACTGTTTTAGAAATAGCCATGGATTTAGAAAATGAAAATCTGCCTGAAGACATCAAAAAGAAAGTACGAAAGATGATGATCGTGCATTTTTTGTTTTTCAATCAACTCATTGGCAGTGCTTGATATTAGAAAACATATTTATGAACTGAAGTAATGTATTTTAGAATTTTGAGTTATAATATCTTTTTTCTCAGGGAGTATTGAAAACATACTCATTCGGCTTTGATCTTATTTTTAAAATAAGAAGAATAGGAGTACATATTGACAAGATGATGCACTTCTGTGATATAGAAGCCGCATTGGATAAAAAAGATTTAGAAAAGATAGAACTTGATAGAGAAATATTAAATCAGAAGTTAAGGCAAGGTAAGGTCCAGATGTGGCCGTATATTGGAACAGTGACACAAATGGAAAATGATCCATTTTTTCATGCGTTGAACATGCAAGATTGAGTACCCTTCAATAAATGATTTCTGACCTGAAAAATGTGATATCGGATGTCATTGATTTGAACGATGGGGGGATTTCCTTCGCAGAGTTTGGAGCTAAGCATTCCTCTAAATCGTGGGGATGAGGTGACCAAAACGATCTTATGGCGTAAAGACTCTTCCTTCCACTCTGAATTGTACGTCTGAAAGTTCAGGGTTGTTGACAAACTTAGGATCGATTCGTGCTCCGCCGTTGAGAGTAGAATCACGGATCGGCCTGATTGGTTCCCAGCCGTAACAAGTCGAAAAAATATCAGCCAAAAGCAGTGTTGTTCCTTCTACTTTGCTGTACCGGAAGATATTAAAAAGCAAAGGGAGGCATTCGTCGACAAACTGGGCAGAACAGTCGTCAGGCCAAACGTGAAGAAAATCCTGCAGAAGCTGATCAATCATGCTTTCAATATGTCCGTGTGCGGTTGCCAAAGTAGACATCCAACTATGAAGACTCCAACAAACGCCCAAATTTCTCAAATCGAGTGTTATTTCTGTTTAAAATTATAAGTTTATGTTAAAAAAACAAAAATTAAGGTTACCTAAATGGTTGTTTTCAGTGCTATGATACATAGCTTCTTGCAGACATTTAATTTGCGCTTTTCCTAATTTAATTAACTGATTAGAGTTCCCTTCTCCGACCTAAAAATATTAGTTATATAGTTTTGGTTTATTAATTTTTTACTTGTCGAGGGCGTCGTTCGGCAGTGAGTTGATTAGCTCCTTCTGCAAGAATTTCTTCTAATGAAAGAACTTCTTTTGTATTCTGATTTAAAGGATGAGAGAGCAATTTGTGAAGAACGGTTCTCTGACCATGGGCTGCAGCAACAGCGAAAGCGCTGTAGCATCCTCTTTGTGCTGAACCGGAATACGACCCAGAATCCTTATACACGGTGGAAAGGAACGGGTGTGCTCCATGCGATAGCAACAAAGACACCATTTCCAAATTTCCAGATGCAGATGCAACCTGGAGTGGTGTCATTGTGGGCTTCTCTTCACTCAATCTGGCCCCTCCTTCACATGAGCCCCTCTTTCTAAAAGTAACTTTGCTATCAAAATATTTCCCTGTAAAGCTGCATAAGTTAAAGCTGTCCAGTGTTGGGTCTCGCTTGGACGTTCGGACATCCCTGAAATAATCAATTAATTTTTATTTCAATTTTTTTAAGCTCACCGGTGATCCTTGCGGTGGAGTTTCTAAATCTGGATCACATCCAAATTCCAGTAAAATTCTAACAGAATTTTCATCATTGTTTACACAGGCAAGCATCAAAGGAGACAAACCATTATCCCCAACAGTATTAAGCTGTAAATTTGTTAAAATATTGTCTATATGTTATCAAACAAATACCTTAGTGCTAGGAAGTAACTGCAGTGCATGAGGTACCATTTCACGAATTCCTGACCCCAACATTCTAAATGCTAACCCAATTTTAAGTTTTTTAACAGCATCAACTTCTTCACCACATCTTCTGGATATGCTTTCGTCGCATCTATTAGGGAGGAAAAGAGATCTTTAAATGTTAAATGGATTTTTAAGACATACCCTGGTTGCCGAACAGGTGAATCGACACCGGGCAAAAGTAGCCGCCCAGCTTGCATGATGTCATCTTGATCCACAACTTGAGAATGTCTGTATTGTGCATGAGCTGACGCTGTTCTTACCCATTCAAGAAGAGGAGGGAGAACAACATAAGCTCTCTCATAAACAAGCTCTTGAACTGAACCACAATGCTCAAGCTAAAAAGATAGTTTTAATATTTTTTTTCTATTTACTTAATGAAACTTACTTGAGAGCATCTCATGAAGTAAAATAAAGCTTGAATAGCTTGTGGAGAGAATTGAGGCCTGGAGGGCAAAACTGAAGATGAAGTTCGAAGTAAGTCAGCCAATTCTTGAACTGATGCTACGCATGTCGTGAGCAGGCTATGGTCTCTTTTGCTTGAAACCGAACTGCAAGTTGTATCAGTTGCTACTGAACTTACACTTGCCCATCTCGGCAACGCCAAAGTTCCTATTAAAAAAAATTATTAAACTTTGGACAAGCCAGCAGAACACCGTGTTTAAGGCCCTAATTTTGGGAGTTTTAACAAAAAAACTTACCAGATGCAGTTCTTCCTGTATTAGATGAGCATATGGTTGTAGAAGACCCCATAAATCACTATTATTAGCGATCGCATGTTCAAACATCGATGCAGATAGCACAGTATCCGGCTTTGAAGGTAAACATTGTAAAATAATCTCTTCCAACAAGTTTTCAAGCCCTGCAGCTAAATAGATGGCAGCGTATTCATGAACGAACTTTCCCAGGCGAACATCGACCATCCATCTATGAAATCGCCCCACAGACAGATTCAAGCCAGCTCTTTGAGATTTACTTTGTTTCATTTGATCGCCAGAAACAGCAAACATCGCCCCTGATCGTAAACATGCTTTGATGCACGAATCCGCCAATACTGGACTTAATATAATTCTCAATGAAGAAGCAATCTGTAATTTTTATAATAAAAACCAATTCTTCAAAACTAAAAATTACCTCATGCTTTCCACACATTGCCAAGGTTTTGACAGTCTCTGCGCCTCTCTTCCTATCCTGACTAATGCCCTTTGAAGAAGATAAGAAAGTCTCGGAACTGTTCCATTGCAACCCATTCCATAGAACAGCGAACTCGGCCACTCTGAAGAACCTTCAGCACATCATGATTTGACCAAGGAAGTTGTTGAAGTTCGACCAGTCTAAAATATATTAACATAAATAATTATTGATAATAAAAAAATACCTGTTGTGACTGTCCACCCAGACGAATTCATCAGCCGAAGTTACGTTAGTGTTTATGGTTTCTAAAGAGGAATGTCTGATTAATCTTCGGACAGCGGGTTCACTACCTTCGCTTCCACTCAGACTAGAATAAGTTGAAGTTGAATTTGAAGTATGTGACCTCATAGTTAATTGCTGAATAGCTAACTTGATATCTTCGATTCCAGATCCACATGGGAACAGCTAAAAAGGGTTTTTATACTCTATAAAAAAAATTTATTACCTTGGCTGGGTGCTCTATGGCGACTTCTGCTTTGAATACTTTTCCTATTTGAGCGACTCTGGCCAGGCATGATTCCTGCTGAAAGTCGCCCGTCTTCAGGTACAGAGTTGAGCGGAGGACGATAATGATGGTGTCTATCAGCAGTCGGAGAAGAGCTGAGATGGCCATCGGACATAGAAGCATGTCCTGAAGTTCTGTTATCATCAGACGAACTTCCATTTGAATCCGCTCTTCTCTGAACCAAATTGTCAAAACCATTTTTCACTTTATCATGTCCTTACCTGTAGAAGTCTGAGCTCATTGACATGATGATGTGGAAGTGTCGATAAATTGTTTTTATTTAATAATTGCCTAGGGGTCGTTACAGGCCTTGAAGGGGGTGTTTCTGATTCTTCAGGTCTGCTTACATCTTTATTGATATGACAACTACTGTTGTTTACTGGTTGACTATTTAACTAAATAAAGAAATTATAATTTGGTATAGAAATTTAATATTTAATAATACTCTAATGGGGGTCGCCGGTTGAGAAGATGCAGAATCCGAATTAGACGACGGGGACGACGTTTTGTTGGACGAGTTGTACGGAACAAGCTCTCTGCTACCATTCCCTGCACCACTTGGTCTAAAAAATTTAAAATTTTTAAATAAACATCAACCAAGTATTTTTTCTCAAAAATTTTCTTGAAGATACCTCTCATCTTCTTGAGGACCCGGAACAAGTACAATGCTTTTAAAAGCTCCATCTTTTTCGCACAAAATAAAATTGCTATTTGACTCCTGATGTATTTTAATTTTGGAATGAAGAGGAGTTGAGCCCAGCTCTTTGCAAAGCCGGCAGTTGCAGTTTTCAGGGCAGCAAATCATGAGGGCAACATCACTTTCAACACTTTTCCACTCGACTCGTTCACTTCTCGATTGGTACTGGGCGAATGAAAGGTGTAAATCTCCTCCTCCTTTCAGAGGGTCTAATCTACCGGGTATCAATTCCCACTTTGTGGGAAAAAAAATCTTTCGGAGAAAAGCCCATCTAACCCCATGAGAAAAAAACACGCTCGGGATCACAATGCATAACAACTTTCATATAAAATTATGAATCCCAACATTCTATTAGGTTTAATGATCTGGCACTTTCCTTTTCCATTATTATACAAGAAATTATCATTACACAACCGAAATTTCGGATTCTTATCATTTATCAGAAATAATTTTAGCAATTGAAGCCAGCAGTGGCACACAGAAGGGAATGGGAAAAACCTACAGCAAACCACAAGAGAGCAAAAATTTTTTCTTCCCAATTTTTTTCAAAAATAGAAATGAAAAAACTCCAATCCTACAAAGAATAACAACTTCCAATTCAAAACTTTCATCAAACTTTCAACATCCAAATAATGAGGGATCCTCATATCCCTAAAACTTAAGGTTTTAAGTTTTCAGACAGGCTCTGTAGGATTATTAGTTTTAACCTCATAACTCCTTAAATATTGCTCTTACGCAAATAATGATAAAGAAATTTTGTAGGAAATCTTTGTACCTACAACTTTTACTTAGGACATTTTTTCGTTTTGAGCGACGGTTTCCGAGATAGAAGGGAAAAACCGAAAACCGTTGCTCACAACGAAAATTTGCAAAGCAACTCACTTAAGAACCCTCATATCTCCTTAAGTATTGCTCTGACAAAAAAACCAATGAGAGCTTTTATGTAGGAAATTTCCGTAGCTACGACTTTTACTTAAGACGTTTTTTCGTTTTGAGCGACGGTTTCCGAGATAAAAGGGAAAAACCGAAAACCGATGTTAACAACGAAAAATTCCAAAGCAACCAACTTAAATACTTCCATATCTCCTAAAGTATTGCTCTAACGGAAAAACTAATAAGATATTTTATGTAGTAAATTTCAGTACCTACAACTTTTACTTAGGACATTTTTTCGTTTTGAGCGACGGTTTCCGAGATAGAAGGGAAAAACCGAAAACCGTTGTTAACAACGAAAAATTCGCAAAGCAACTCACTTAAAAACCATCATACCTCCTTAAGTTAGTCATCAAAGACAGTTACCTTTCAACCAATAATTTTAAGACCTCATTACCTTAAGTGAGGAAAAAAGTTTAGGGAAAGAAAAGGAAAAATGAAAGTGAACTTTCTTCTCAGAGTGTTTAATTTGTAACAATAAGGGTGTTAATTTAGGTTCTCACATTGGGGGCCTCCTGATCACACATCTCGAGTGCGAATCACACCCAATTCACTTTCATTTATCCTTAACAATGAACTCTTCAGAGAATAAAATTCACACAATTAAGTCATTTTTTTTATATAAATTTACTTTCTTCACCTATTAACTTTTTAAAATTTTACCTTCGAGGTTTTGGTCTGAGGATTTCATGGCCTGCTTCAGTAGTCGGACTCCTGTAATGGTCAGCTCCTCTGAATTCAGGCATTGGAGGACTTGTCGCCATGACACTCTAAAAAATTAAAAAATGAATAATTTGAAGAGAAAACGAGAGTATTTTAAGTACTTACTGACAGAGCTGCATCAGTCGAAAAATCGCCGGAAGACGGCGAAAATGCACGTTCCTGTCACATTTTCTTTACCTAAAATAAAACTATTAATAAATTTTTTGTAAGTCCCAATGAAGCTATTTTGATTATTTTGTTATTTTTTCCTCTTTTAATCTGCGTTTTTTGGATAAAAACGACGGAACAGGCCTGAGCGTCAGTCAAACGACTATTTCAGCCGAAAAACAGAGAGAATGCTCTAAACATTCGGGAAATGACGGCTTTTTAGCCGAGAGTCTGCGAAAATGCCCTAAATATCCCTTAAAATTACATTTTTTCAGCAAAAAAAAGCGAAATTGCCCCTAATATGAGTGACACGACGTCTTCTGTGCTGTAATCCAGAGAAAATACATACATCCGTCAAACTACAGTACAAACCGGCGGGTATGGTCTAAAAATTCGATAAAATGACAATTTTTTCTTGGGAAAATTGGCCCTAAACTTCCGTTGAAACAACGCCTACTTGGCCTGGCCAAGAGCCCGCGAAAATGCCCGAAGCATCCCTCAAAATGACATTTTTACAGCAAAAAAAAGCGAAATTGCCCCTGATATGCGTGATACGACGGCTTCTATGCTCTAAACCGGAGAAAATACATACATCAGTAAAACTACAGAACAATCCGGCGGGAATGTCTAAAAATCCAATAAAATAACAATTTTTATTGGGAAAATTGGCCCTAAATCCGTTGAAACAACGCCTTCTTGGCTGAAAACTGTCATAAATTACCGAACATTGACTAAAATGACTATTTTTCAGTCAAAAAACGGTGGAAACACCTAAACGTCGTTTATTAAGACAATTTTTACACGAAAAACCGAAAAAAAAAAATTTTTCTTGGGAAAATTGGCCCAATGGAAACAACGCCTTTTTGGCTGAAAACTGTCATAAATTAGCGAAACATCGACTAAAATGACTATTTTTCGGTAAAAAAAACGGTGAAAACATCCTAAACGTCGTTTATTAAGACAATTTTTTAGACAAAAAACCTTAAAAAACCGAAAAAAAAAAATTTCTTGAGAAAATTGGCCCTAAACATCCGTTGAAAAGCTTCTTGGCTGAAAACTGTCATAAATTAGCGAAACATTGACTAAAATGACTATTTTTCAGTCAAAAACGGTGGAAACACCCTAAACATCGTTTATTAAGACAATTTTTGAGACGAAAAAAGCGATAGAATGCCCTAAAAATCCGTTGAAATTCAGACAGAATTGCTTAAACATAAGGCACCAAAATTAGACAAACCATGATCAATTGCTACGCTTTAAAACTGAGGCTTTAATTGAATGATTAAAAACAGCGGCAGTCTAGGAACAAATTTAAATTAATTGTCAACACCGATAAAAATAGAAAGAGGGGAAAAAGTAAAACGATTACACACGTGTACGCACTCTCGTACAACGCCATAATCCCCGTTTTTTTCTCCATCCCGTCACGTCATGTCCCGCATTCAGAATTCCCGACCGCCATGGACATCGTGATTTGAAAGAACTGGAAACTGGTTCCCATTCCAAAAGAGTAATTAACTAATTAACATAACAGGCTCGTTTTAGCTCATCATTTTTAAAAGGGCAAAAAAGAAAAAAAAAAGGCGATTGTTCTCGATGAAATATTTCCTTGGGACTTTGGGAGCGGAAGGACCGCAAAAACTACTTCCATCTTCTGAACAGTTATCCCAATAAATTAGCATACCATTAAAATTTTTATCGTTACTCTTTTTATTTTTCCCCTAATTATTAAGCCATTTTTCAAAAGTCAATTAAATTTATACAATCCTGAGTTTAAATCATCGAAATTGGAATAAAAGAGTATACACCTACGTTCATTAAAAACAGAATTTTTTTTATAAGCCCGTTTTATTTTTATAAGTTTATTACTAATTTTTATGTACCTGTTGAATTTACATATGTGTACATATGAGGCGCTCCGGATACGAAGGGCGAACTCGACATCGGACAAATTTTTAACTTCCTTAAGAAGTTATTGTGATACCCTCGACGTCGGGTTTTTGGGGAAGGGTCCTCCAGTTTTTTTTCATTTCAGATTCTAGACCTCTTGGTGAATACACCCCTCTATGATTTTTATGTTGAGTTCGCCATTTCTTCCCCTTTAATACGTAAAAACCGAAACTTTAAAATTGTCGAGTTCGCCCTTCGTATCCGGAGCACCTCATAGTGTGGCTGTTAAAAGCCCTGAACTTGGATTTTTATCGATGATGATTTCGACAAAAACAGCTATTTTAAGTGGAAAAAATTTATTTATCAAGAAAAAAAAATTTACAAAATTTTTGCAAGCAAAAACAAATGTTTCTGAGTGTCTTGAGATGAATAGCACTTATGTTACTTGGTTTTTAAATCTTAAAATGAGGTATTTTCACATTTTTCAGAGCGATGGGCCAGCTTTCAAAATAATCAAAAAGACAATTTTGAGAACCATAAAATCAGATAGTTAGAAGACCTTCCAAAACGCGCTAGAAGGCTGTAAAAAAATTTTAAAAATTTGGTCCAAGATACAAGTACTAGTCTGGAGCTGGCCCCGACGGGAACTTCCTTAAAGAGAAGTATCTATATAGGGGGAAGTATATGGGGGAGTATAACGGAGTGGGAAGTATGGGGAGGGAAAGTATAACGGAGGGGGAAGTATAACGGAGTAGAAGTATAATATGGGAGGGGAAGATAACGGAGGGGGAAGTATAACGAACGGGGAAGTATAACGGAGGGGAAAGTATAAGAGGGGAAAGTATAACAGAGGGGAAGTATAATGGATGGGGAAGTATAGGGAACGAAAGTATAAAGGAAGGGATGTAGTAGGGAGGGAAAGTATAAAGGAGATTTTCCAAGTTAGTTTTTTCGAAAAATTTTTAGGGCTTTTTTTTCCGAAAAATTTTTAAGTTCTTTTTTTTTGAAAAATGTTATAAGTTTTTTTTGTCCGAAAAAAAAATTTTTTTTTTCAAAAATTTTCAAAGTTTTTTCGAAAAATTTTCCGGGTTTTCCTTTTTTTTTTTTTTTTTTTTTTTTTTTTTTTTTTCGAAAAATTTTTTAAGTTCTTTTTTTCGAAAAATTTCTAAGTTTTTTTGTAAAAAAAAATTTTTTTTTCGAGAAATTTTCCGGGTTTTTTCTTCTTTTTCTTTTTTTCTTTTTATTTTTTTTGAAAATTTTTAAGTTCTTTTTTTCGAAAAATTTTTTAAGTGTCGAGGTAGAAATAATGGGTCTTTGGCCTAGGGATGTGCCTCTCGTAAAGGGTAGAAGTACGAAATTTCTCCCTACTAATAAATAGTAATTAAAAAGTGGCAATTTTTTTGCACCAAAATTCTTAAAAAATATAAGGAGTAATTGGTGAAAATTTGGTGAATATCGGATCAACGGTTCGGCCGCAGCGAATTTTTTAAAATTTCAAACAGACATATCTCCGCATTTTTTCGAAATTCAAAAATCCCCCTCGTTATTTCTTCTTCACCGGCTAAAGAAATTTTGTAAAAATTTGGTGAAAATCGGATGAAAACTGTGGCCGTAAAGTGTTCCGGAAAAAAATGCTACGGACGGCCGGCCGGCACCACAGACAAAGTTGTGATCGGTAAAGATCAATATTCGATTTGACCCTCCGGGTCTGGAAGACCCTTCCCCAAAAACCCGACGTCGAGGGTATCGCAATAACTTCTTAAGGAAGTTAATTATAGTTTTTTTGGCAATTCTGCAGCGCCTGAGAAACGTTTTTCATTGGACTAACATAAGAAGAATCGTGTACAAATTGTAAATTTTAAGAAGAACGAGAGAATGTTGCATACTTAGTTGTATAGGCTAAGATGAGGCGTATAAAAGATGTAGGATTTATTCATAACAGAATGTTGTTTTTCTTTATAACGAAGGGCGTTCCTTGATTTGAGAACGTAGAAAGACAGGATTCTTTTTAAAGGGTTGCGGATCTTTTTATTTATTTGATGACAGACAGAACTCGGACCGTTCAAATGGTTCCTCCTTATTTTTTTTCTCTTCTCTTACGAGGTCGTTAAACCGATTGAGTGTCCATCTTGGCAGTTTTACGAGTTGAAAAAAATTTTTTTCCATCAAAAAGGGCCATCGAAGCAGAACATTTTTGTCTTGGTGATCGATCTGTGAGTAATTCGATATGGGACGTCGTTTATTATTATAAAATGAGATGGATGTCGTTGATAAACGATCTCCGACTGTCCCCCTTGACTCGAGGAGAAGGAAAATTCCTGGGATACCGATATACAGGTCAACGGGTCCCCTCCATCGCGCATTCTTCCATTATATAGAATGCCTAGAATCCAAGATTAAGTTCAACATTAATGTTTAATCTTGAAATATTGACAATTTCAAATGAGCGCTCCGGGTACGAAGGGCGAACTCGACATCGGACAAATTTTTTAACTTCCTTAAAGAAGTTATTGTGATACCCTCGACTTCGGGTTTTTGGGGAAGGGTCCTCCAGTTTTTTTTCATTTTCAGATTCTAGACCTCTTGGAGAATACACCCATATAATTTTTATGTTGAGTTCGCCATTTTTCCCCTTTAAATACGTAAAAACCGAAACTTTAAAATTCGAATATCTCGAAACTACGTTTTGTCGAGTTCGCCCTTCGTACCCGGAGCGCCTCAAATAAAAGCTAGGAAGATCTTAAGATCAGAAGCAATTGTTTTCTGAGCCTTCAATTTTTTGAGTTGGATGAAAGGCGCGGCTGAGTAGGTAGTTTTTAATAGACGCATTTAAATATTATTTTATACTTCTTTGTTAGAAGGTAGCCTCTTTTTTTCCGCAGTCGATAGCCGTAACGGTAAAACAAGAGTTATATAGAAAATATTCCTTTTTGATTTTGCAAAGGCAACGGGTTAGATGTAGAGAATAGACGTGATGGGAGGGCGAGGGCATGAATGTTGCATTCAAACGGCTAGACAAAGGGAGAAAGTCAGGGCCGGTTGCCGCGTTTTAAGTCGTAAAAAGCGTTTTTACAGCCACTTCTTTTAAATCCGTAAATAAAAATCAATTACCAAGACAAACGGCTGATTCGATTAGCTCGGTCAACAATTTGATTACACGCTCGTGCTTGGTTAATAACGCGGGTCATAAAGCCCCAAGTTAAATGTTCAATTATTCAAATAGTCGAGGCACCAGATGGAACAGATAAGTTCGAACGGTTATTCTTCGGGTAATGCGGCCTGGAAATCGTGAGGAACACTTCGGAGGAACTTTGTTGAGAGGTCACCTATAAAATTTAATACTGCAAATATGTTTTACTTTCTTTAAAAACGGTTTAACTGTAAGCCAGATTGCCTATTTAACTTTCCATTAAAGAATGCGGGAAGCAACCTATCGGCTATCGCCTATCACCAAAGCGCAGGTCTATCAACTGATCAGATTTCTAGCGATAAAAATTTCCGTTTCCTCTCAATTAAGACCAAATTATCTATTTAGCCTATTAAGGAAACTGCAAAATCATTAAGAACTGCAGGAACTAAATAGAATTCGTTTACTGCATGGTGTATAAGGTCAACGGTGAAGACAGCAGGAGTTATCAGTGATTCTAGAAGGATAGCAGAGTTTGGCCATATTTAGAGTCTAAAAAGTCTTGGAGAGAGGGGAGGTGTCTTAAGAAACAAAAAAATGGACATTTTGCCTTAAGACGTGCAGATTAGAATGAGGTCTATTAGCAGGTAGCTATGATAATCCGGATCAATTAGGTTGGTTGAGTTTAGACAAAAGGATTAATTTTATTATACCTAGCATTCCATTGAAAAGGGAAAATAAGTTTATAAATAGGAGTTGGAAGAATAATTTAATAAGTACCATTTAAGAACAAACTACTTTGAATAAATAATGTATGCGGCATGGTTTCCGTGTGCCCTCCTTTCTACCTGACAAGAGTAAATTGTAGGGGGCAACTGTGAAGGATGGTGCCTCGTGTGGGCCGAGATTTGATCCGAAAGCTCAAGAGTCCGGGAGTCCCCGGGACCCCGCGAGGTGCAGGTGTGGTTGTGTCTTTTTGGTCGAGTCTGTATCGCCTCGGGGGGATTCCAGCTCCTACTTCCAACCTTCACTTCTCAATTACCCACCAATTATCAATGGAAGGACCCCCCGAATCAATTATAGCTCGCCACGTCCTTTTTTTCGACTTTCATATCTCATTTTTCCATCTTTTTTTTTTATAAAACCTTTTTAAGTACACTTAATTGAGAAAAAGTAAAACCTGTCAATTCCTGTCACCTACTTTCGATAATAAAAAAACAGATCGTAAAGAGAAAAAATACCAAGAGTAATAGGATTTTATTATCATACACCATATCAAGCATAAATCCTTATTTTACGAGGACACTTCAATACAACCTGAGATATCCGATTTCTTAAATATATCAAATATCATAAAGAAACTTATACGTAAGATAGAATTCAGGCGCTCCGGATACGAAGGGCGAACTCGACATCGGACAAATTTTTTAACTTCCTTAAAGAAGTTATTGTGATACCCTCGACGTAAGTTTTTTTTTCATTTTCAGATTCTAGACCTCTTGGTGAATACACCCATATATTTTATGTTGAGTTCGCCATTTTTTCCCCTTTAAATACGTAAAAACCGAAACTTTAAAATTGTCGAGTTCGCCCTTCGTATTCGGAGCGCCTCAATTCAAAGGTTTTTAAAAATTGATTCTGCGACTGCAATATATAGATTTCTTTCAGAATCTACCTAAAATTATCATCAATTTTTAGGGTTCTACAAAAATGTGTCCATAGTTTTGCAGTATTTTTCCCAGTTTGGCTTGGATAAATTTTCTCTCATTTGATAAATGTGAAAAACATAAAAACTGGTAGATAATTAATTTTAAATAGTTAACTAAAAACAATTAAAGTAATTTGAGACTTAATCTTTGTGATCACGGAAATCACTAATGACTTGACACCTGTTGCATTTCTAAGGGACGTGGGAAAATTGGTTTATAATTTAAAAATGTATAGGTAGTTTTTAATTTTAGGGTTGTATTTTTAAAATTTAAATTAAATAGATGATTATAAAAATAATTACCACTGTTGGTTTGAATAAAGGATTTCGATGTGAAAATATTCCTTGTTTTGAGGTAAATTTTTTTCAATAAGAAACGTCACGCCACTGAATAAACACTAAAAACGCATAAAACAGGTATAAACTTCGGGTAACTTGCGACCGGACTCCTGTGATTCCAGGAGGATTATTTGTTTTGAGCCGAGAACGGGTGATTGGGTATCGGGCGGCGTACAGGTGGCAGCACGTCCTGGAGGTCGCCTTCTTCTCTTTCGGAATTCCTTTCGAACTTGACGGGAGCGGGGACCGGAGCGTATGTAGGGGAACGAGGTGGACCCTGTGCGTATGTCTCCGGAGATGATGGGTGGGGGAGAAAGATGAAGTTTTTTTTTCCCCTTCAAGGTTTTCAAGGTGATCCTTGAAAGCCAGAAGCTCTTTCGGACACGAAGGAATCCTCTAATGACGCGATCATCTCTTCAGCTTAAGAAAAGAGCGTTTTCTAATTTTTAAGATTTTTATGGGTTTAGCAATGAACCCCATTATACTGTGTGCATCAAGCAGAAACTGGGGGGATTGAATTTTAAAAATTTTGAGCTAATATTACTTTATTTTGTTTCAAACATATATAAGAAAGTAACTTTTCTTTTCTATTTTATTTTTAAGACGAGTAAAACGAAGAAAAGTACAACATTCAATACTGATTATGAAGATTAAAAATATTCAAAGAAAAAAAAACAAAAGAATTTAAGCCCGCCTTAAGCATTTTCCTTTTAATGAAGCAACTTAATAACTTCAGAAGTTCTTTTTTTATGATATTTTTTTTACAAAAAGATTTAAAAATAAAATCAAATAAAAAGTATAAAAAATTATAGGGCACAAGAACCTGTAGCTTAATGTTTAACATAAATAATAAAAATATTTATACAAAAAGAGAATGTTGTGTTTATGATTGTACAGGAGGTTGAACGTTTGGTGGTGGTGGAGGAGGGAGTTGTTGAGGTTGTTGAGGAATGGGCTGGGGAGGTTGTTGAGGTGGAATCTGTTGCATTTGCTGAGATTGAGGCGGGAGCTGTTGGACTTGCTGTTGCTGCTGCTGCGGGACTTGTTGTGGAGATGAGGGTGGCATGGATGCTTCAGCTGCTAACCTCCTGTGTGCTTCTTGCCTAGCCCTGAATTCGCAGCTTTCAGCTGTTCGAGATGGAACTGTTGCCTTTCGGCTATTAACTGTTGCCTTTGGTATTCCAAACCTTCCCTTTCTTTTTCCATAGTTGTCTCTAATTCTTCGAAATGTCTCAGTTTTATTTCGAGTTTTTTCATTTGGGTTTCAACAAGAAGAGCCACAAGAGATTTAATTTTTCTTTCCTCAACTGCAGCTAAATGCTTTGCTTTGACGGCGGCGGCAAGTGCGGCGGCAGCTGCAGACTGAAGTTGGGCATCTTTGATTACCTTTTCTTGTTCTACTTCTTCAGGAGTTGACTCTTTTTCTTTGACCTCTTCGGTTTCCATTGGTTCAGAGGATGCGCTGTCCTCCGCAGGTTCAGTTTTGGCTTCTTTCACTGGCTCTTCTGGTTTCTCTTCTGGCTTTTCAGGCTTCTCAGTCTTTGGCGGAGTTACACTAGGTTCAGGAGCAGGAGTACCGCTTTCCACAACTTCTTTTTCTCTTCCTTCTCACTTTCCTCCTTTTCTGGCGGCTGTGTTCCAGCAATACCACTCTATAGAAAAGATTATTTATTTATTTCCATCACAAATTCATAGTTACCTGAGAAAGGCCAACTGCAGGGTCAAACTTTCCATCCACAGTTGAGTTTTTGATATGTGCATCAACAAGAGCAGCCGGAACTTCATCCTAAATAGACAAAATATACTATACAATTGAAAAAAGTAAAATACCTTTATATTGGCGAATTCAATCATAGCAGCTTTAGCAGCAGAGGCAGCAACACGAGGATCAACAACTGATGCTAAGAATGCGACAGTGGACATAATAGGATTTCCAGCCTTTGAAAAGGGATAGGCTGATAAGCTAAAGGTCCCAAAACTCCACCTGTAACAAGCAAGCTTAGATTTCTGTAGCGTTTAATAGAAGTACTAACCACTATCAGAATCTTCAAGATAAGGATCTTCAATAGGAAGCCTTAGGAAATGTAAAATACATTCATCTTGAGTTCTGGAACCGACATGTTCACAAACTTTGTTCCAGTCATCTTTGTAAAGCTCAGAGCTTCAAGAAGAAGAAGAGTTTCCTGTTCGGTCCAATCTCTCGTCACAGCAGCAGCTTGCCTGTTTTAAGCACAGCTGGTTTCTTAGCATACTGATCTAGCTTGAGTCCAAAATTCATGCCTGGACTTTCACCATCCATCTTCCTGGCGGCATTTTGATTTTCTTGCCTACGTGAAGCTTCCATATCAAGAAGAGTCTTGGCTGCAGATTGTTGCTGTGTCTTAGGAGGATTGACAGGCATCAGCCCAGAAGGAGTATCGGCCAAAACGTGGAAAGTGAGATGTCGGAGGAGGGCCCATCGGCGTCGGCCGCTATCAGCATCCACTTGATAGTTAATCAGACCCCACTGTTCAAGAAAAGCATGAACCCTCATTATAGCGCAGACGTCTCCGCCAAATTTCTTCGTGAAGCCGTACTAGTCAAGTATTCAGTCGGATTAAGACGATACGTGTCAATCATAAAATTTCTATAAGCCAAATATATTTCTGGCGTTTTCGATTTATTTTTGTTATTAAAAAATTCTGGAAGGGCTCTTTTTTCAATGGCATGTATCGAGTTATAATCAAACCAAGCAGAATAAGAAGGAACAACGATATGATGAGTCTGCTCCGTCACATTGTCCTCTTGTCCATCTTCTTTTATGGTATTATCCTAAAAAATCGAAATAAAAAGTCAACAAAATTGCATAAGTACCGTTGAGTTATTATTTTCAGAAACTGATCTTCCCATTTGGCTGTCATCATTACGATCGTTATCATCATCAAGATCCATAATTGTGCATAGGCTGGCTGTGTCTAAATCTTTCTTCGAATTTGAAGATAAGCCTGGTTTTTGCATAACAACTTCTTGAATATTAGGCTCAGGAGTAGGATCATCCATCTCTTGTCAAGTCATTATCTTCATCTTCAGTTTTAATTTTCTTCGGACCACCAACACCAGGAAATCTTCCACTAAAAATTTAGGTTTAAAATAACTGTTAAAAAATAACTACCTTTTTCTTTTGGCAGCCATTTTTGGCGCAGGGCTAGGAGACCTTTTACGCTTTTGCTTCTTTTTTATGGAATCCGATTGTCCCATAAGATCATCAACAGATAAACGGAGCTAAAAATATAATTAATTAATTAAAGGACTTTTAATAATAAATTAAAGGACACAATATAATATAAAATACAACCGGATGAATCTTTTTCTTTCCGTTTTCTTCAACTTCATAATCTTCTTCATTCATCCATTCATTATACAGATCAAGTTCTGTAGCCCAAGAAGCAGTAACCTAAAATTTATTTAACATTGATGATTATTAATTAATAAAGTTAATTATTTAAGGGGATATGAGGTTTTAAGTTGGTTGCTTTGTACATTTTTCGTTGTGAGCAACGGTTTTCGGTTTTTCCCTTCTATCTTGGAAACCGTCGATCGAAACGAAAAATGTCCTAAGTAAAAGTCATAGCTACGAAAATTTACTACATAAATATCTTATTGGTTTTTTCCGTCAGAGCAATATTTTAGGAGATATGAAGGTTTTAAGTTTTCAGACAGGCTCTGTAGGATTATTAGTTTTAACCTCATAACTCCTTATATTGCTCTTACGCAAATAATAAATAAAGAAATTTTTGTAGGAAATCTTTGTACCTACAACTTTTACTTAGGACATTTTTTCGTTTTGAGTGACGGTTTCCGAGATAGAGGGGAAAAACCGAAAACCGTTGTTAACAACGAAAAATTTGCAAAGCAACTCCCTTAAGAACCCTCATATCTCCTTAAGTATTGCTCTGACAAAAAAACCAATGAGGTCTTTTTTGTAGGAAATTTCCGTGGCTACTACTTTTACTTATGACATTTTTTCGTTTTGAGCGACGGTTTCCGTGATAGAAGGGAAAAACCGAAAACCGTTGTTAACAACGAAAAATTTGCAAAGCAACCAACTTAAATACTTCCATATCTCCTAAAGTATTGCTCTAACGGAAAAAACTAATAAGATATTTTATGTAGTAAATTTCAGTACCTACAACTTTTACTTAGGACATTTTTTCGTTTTGTGCGACGGTTTCCGAGATAGAAGGGAAAAACCGAAAACCGTCGTTAACAACGAAAAATTTGCAAAGCAACTCACTTAAAAACCATCATACCTCCTTAAGTTAATATAGTTAATTAATATTGATAATAATTAATAAGCAATGAAACGTACCCTCCAGGGAAGAGGATGTGATGGGGGAGAATCTGGAGGATCAATAGGAAGGTCAGCATTCACGTACGAGTCGTGCGAGTCAGGAAAATAATACCAGTGAAGAAGAGTCATTTTATCTCTTCTGAGAGTGGGCCTGGCAAATTCTTCATCCAGAGGATCGCATACAGGATAAAGGATATGCGTCGCTTGATCCTCATTTTCTAATAAAAAGATAAATCAAGTTTTCACAGATTAAAAATACATACCGACAATAGTTCCTTGATGGCGTTTTATGATATCCTTCACTTTTACTGCAACTGCTTTATCAACATCAGGCCTTACAAAAACAGCTGGGAGTGTAAGACATTTCGTCTGTACCAACGCTTTTTCAATAGCCATGAACATTTCAACATTTCTATCCATTCTTGAAGGGCTCTATATAAAATAAGGAAAACCAAAAAATTAGTTTTTGTTTTTTAAAGGTAGAAACTGAAAATAATATAATCTTAAAATAAATTAGTCAAAACACAAACATGCAAAAACAGCCAAACAAAAAAAAATGATGTTATTAAGACAAATACGTACTTACGAAGGAAACATACTCTTGAAGAGCTGAGTTTTCAAAATGTTAAAACAAAATACTATTACAAACAAAAGAAGCATAAATGGCCTGATGAGGCAAGATGCAAAAACAAAAAAAACGAACACAAAGCAAACTGTGAGACACTTTTCGTGCTGAGTGCTTCGGGAGAGGAGAGGAATGTCGGTTTCGGAAGACTCAACTCTTACAAAAGGTCCCCGTTTCGATGGGTATTAATTTGAGTAAGAAAGTTAGTGGTGGTGATGGTGACACGATCGTACCTTACTGACCTGGAAGTCGAACCTACGCCAACCCTGTTCGCTCTTGTATTTATAAGCGGCAGCCAGGATTTGGCAAAGCGATCCGCCAGGTTTAAAATCAAGGAAACATCGCATCTGAAAAAAAATGTCCATCAAAATTTGAAAAAAGAAAATGATTTAACTTACTGGGAGCCTTGTAAGGGGTGGTTTTGTAACATTTTTTCCAAAATTGTCTTCCTGGAATTGGATGAGTTGAATCACAAGTGCAGACAAGCTTTTCCCAGTCGGAGGATCGTTCTGAATATACTGTAAAACAAAAATAGAATAAAAATTAGAGTAAAAAATAGGTAGTTTTTATCAAGGGGTTTGAAAATGACTAATAACATCAAATTTAACAGTTATTTTCTAAAACAACTAGAATTCAGACAATAGGCCTCTTTTCGTAGCTATTGTCCTAAGAATTTGTATTTATTCCAACAAACACCCTTTTTGCAGAATTTTAGGGCGTTTTCCTAAGTTTATAGTCAGAAAATTCCATTTTACAATAAGAATTTAAGGTGTTTTCTTCGTTTTTCGGATGAAAAGTAACCTTATGACATAATTGCTATGTAATAAGGCAATACAATTTTATAATTGACAAGTAGGGCGCACAATACACAAACTACATGATTATTATAGTGCTTACAACATTAAGCAATTAACCTGAATAATTTAAAAAAGTCACAAAATGATTGATGAAAAGGGGAAAATGTTATAAGGGAGGATGAAGATGTGGGAGCTTTCAAAAGCCGGCAGGTAACTCTCAAGCTTAGAGGGTCTAAATTCAAAATAAAAGTTGACAAAATAAAAACAAAGTTTGAAAAATATATAATTGAAAATAAAAAGCGTAAAATGTTTACTTTTTTGGAGTTCTTTTGAAGCCAGTTTTTGATAGCGTCGAACTGCGAGAGCGTCTCCGGCGCATCGAAGAATTTGACGTTCGGCCCTCCGTTTTCGGCTGAAATCCGAGCATCATGGCTGGATGATGGAAGCTTTCAGACCCTCGATTTAAATAGAATATGTTACTTTTATAATTCGGATAAACAGAATCCCTTTGACTTCGGAAACGCGGAGTCGGGGGAAAATGCTTGGGTGACGAGTCTCGAAAAAACACAAACCCGAATCAAAATGGACGTCCGCTTTTCGATAGATCGACCTCAAAACTCGATGTAAAACCTTTTTGATCGATTGAAAACAAAAAAATATTTTAAAAATATCATAGAAACGCACAAAAAGATTATTTTACTTTGACCATAATTTTGAAAATAGGAAAACACAAAAAAAATGAAAAGTAAGCAATCAGCAATTTGCTTCTTTCAAACTGTATTAACCAGTTTGAAGGTTCGTCTTTCAAAGTTTTGAGTAAACACAATTTTTGCTTTATTTTGAAAGGTAACACAATTTTATTTTAAAAAGAACGTATATTTACGGTTTTTTGTAGCGAAATGCCTTTACCACCAACTTTGGCGGCGAGATTAGCCAAGCGAGGTTTGGTGAATGAGGCTGCAGTAAGAAGCCAAGAGAAAAAGCCAAGAAATGAGCCAGCTGAAGAAGAAGTCATTGCTGAGAATTATGATAGTAATTTTAAAATAAGTAATCTTACACCAAACGTTATATTACCACCGGCGCCGACTACAATGCCGTCACATGATGTCATCCGAGTATGAGAGCGAACGAAGAAACTCCTGCGTCGGTACCTGAGAAAATATTTAAGGGACATCCAGGATGTCCTAATAAATGGAACATATTTCATGAATGTTCTACGTTCTGCGTTAAACAATGGGGCAAAGGTATTACAATTCCAGAGCAGAAGTATTTGAGGAGTAAAGCAAGAATGCTGGTCAAATATCCACTTCCGAATAACTGGAAGGAAGTTTACGATCCTGGTACTGGACGTCATTATTACTGGGATACCCAGCGATATGGTATCATGGTTACCTCCTGGACATCCAAGATCAAAAGTCACTGAAGCAGCAGCTTCTATGAAAGAAGAAAGACATCTTCAAGCCACCGATGCTGAAGTCTCAGATCATGATTCTGAAAGTCCTGACGACGACGAAGAAGAAGATGGAAGGGAACGCCTCACGCGAGAATTCGTTATCGAAAAATTTAAATCAAGATCAAAAACCAAAAACAACGATTTGGACCCAATGGATCCTGCGGCATATTCTGAAATTCCTAGGGGAAAATGGTCAGATGGTCTAGATAAAGGGAATGAAGCAAAAACAGGAGCTGATGTCACAGCTTCTGGACCATTATATCAAATGAGACCCTACCCTAATCCAGGTGCTGTCCTCAGAGCAAATTCAAAGCCTTCTTAATTTGTCACAAAAATACAAAATACATTAACCTCGTTTTTTACCAAAAATCTCCTCTTTGACATGATTTTTTTCCTTACAATTGTTCTGAATTTCGCCCTTTTTAGTGAATTTACAGACTTTTAAGTCTAAAAACCTTTTCGATTGAAAAATTTTATTATCTGATTTCTCTAACTTTTACAACCATTGACAACTGCTGCAATTATTTCGACAGCCTGGCGACTTCTTCGTAGCAAATGGTCAAAGGGGTGTCAAACGAATAGTCACATCATCAGTGTTTTCGCCAAAAGTCCCATTTGTCTCATTTTATTTGTAAAATCGCATGCTCTCCCGAATGCTGGAATAAAATATAATAATTGAATAATTTAGTTGTTTAAATTACCTGGATTTATGACATAGCGAGCATGAGTCCTTTACCCCTATATGTGTGATGACATCGCTGGGTAGTTTACAGATTAAATCTGATTTAAATTTTTCTCCCATCTTTTTCATTTTCTACTAAGCATTCTTCTTTTATTACTTCTAATGTAGCGACTGCAACTTTCGCTGCTAACGGATTTCCTCCGAATGTGGAGCCATGAGTGCAAGGTGTCATGGCACATGACATCATCGTTGGCCAGAACTGCTGAACCTATTTATCTTTTAATGGTTAGTTCTTTTTATGCTGTTACTGGATAGATCCTCCTCCTAATGCTTTTCCTAGTACAAGAATGTCAGGACGGACACATTCATGATCGACTGCCAGTAGCGCACCAGTTCTTCCTAGTCCTGTTTGTACTTCATCCGCTATCCATAAAACGTTCTTTTCTGTACATAATTTTCGAACTTGAGCATAATATCTGTCGCTTGGGACGATAACTCCGCCTTCTCCAAGAATTGGTTCATAAACGCACAAACATTTGGATTACACAATGCCTCCTATTTTTAATAATCAGCTGAGTTATCAAGCACCTCTAAAGCACAAATATTGTCAAAAGGTACAAGACCAAATCCTGGCATGAAAGGTCCAAAATGTTCGTACACCACCGGTCTAGTCGAGAAATGGCAGCCAACGATCTCCCCAAAAATTGCAAGTGACCATGACTACAATAGCTTGATTCTCAGGTATTCCTTTTGTCAAATACCCCCATCTTCGTGCCACCTTAATCGCAGTATCTGCCGCCTCAACCCTACACAAAAACTTAAAAAACATTTTCTTTTTAAAGTAACCTGTGTTCATAGGTATGACTTTATCGTAGCAAAAATACTGTGTGATATATTGCGCAAATACGGGCAATTCGGTGTTGTAAACGGACCTAGACGTCATATGCAAAGTTCCAGCTTGATCTCTCAGACACTGAAGAATCTTCGGATGTGAATGTCCTGTATTCACCGACATATCCAGCAATAAATCCAAATATTCACCTCCATTTATGTCATAGAGTTTCGTCCCTAAATAAAAAATCTTTTTTTATTCAGTCTATAATTTCCAACTTACCTTGCCCACGACATATCACAACAGGCATAGGTTCATAAATATTGGCCGCATGACGTTTTTCCAAAGCGATGTATTTATCACAAGCGCTATGATTTGCACATAAATTTCTTACATTTGGCTTTAAAAAATTTTTCAAATGATATAAAAAAATTTCTTTCATTTCTTTCAGCATTCAAAGACCATTTTCATAAATATTCCAATATCTCAAAACTACTTTTCACTACAGTGTTAAAAAACTAATGAAAAAATTTAATTTTTTTGATTAATCAAAACATATGAAAATCATGTGCCTTTTTGTAAGGAATCTCTTGGTCGATCAATCATATCCTTTTTGAATTTTTTGAACCTTATTTCCACAAGATTCTTCATAGTGTAAAAAGCCTGCAATTCCAATTTTCCCACTATCTTTTGGCAAAAACAAGTACGTATTTAGGGGAAAAATTAAATTAAAAAGGAATTGCAATTTCTGATACTACAAGCTCAATAAGAACAGGAATTGTATTTGTGATTACTGTCGCAAGAGATATTGTATGTAATGTATTTTAACTTCATTAAAGAAGTTATTGTGATACCCTCCATGTCGGGTTTTTGGGGAAGGGTCAAGGAGGGTCATCGAATATGATCTTTACCGATCTCAACTTTGTCTGTGGCTCCGGCCGGCCATAGCATTTTTTCCCGCAATACTTTACGGCCACAGTTTTCATCCGATTTTCACCAAATTTTCACACAAATTTCTTTAGCCGGTGATGAAGAATAACGAGGGAGATTTTTGAATTTCGAAAAATGGCGGAGATAATTCTGTTTGAAATTTTAAAAAATTCGCTGCGGCAGAACCGTTGGTCCAGTGCACCAAAAGTCGAAAAATCAACTTTTTTAAACTTTTTATACTAAAGTAATATTTCCATAATGACCTCAATGATACGGAACGGGAGCTTTTTCCTATATTCCCCCAAAAAACTATAGAATCATGTTTTGAAGTAGTGGTAGATCACATATCTTTCTGAATCAAACAGCAATTTGCAGTATGTAGTTTTATTTTCTACATTGAAGGTTTTACTAACTATTTTAAGGAATGGAAAGCATCGAAGAAGGTAATTATTTTCATTTATTATATTATTTATTATTATTGTTATATTATATAATTATAATTATTAATATAATATATAATTTTTTTATAATAATTTTCGTAAATACCTACGAAAAAACCCCTTTTTTTAACTTAAATTGAAATATCTCAAGTTCTTCTCAAAAACCTGAGATTTTGATATAATCTAATAAAACAACTATTAAACTTCATAAAACTGTCAACGTTTCTTGCTTTAAACTGCTTTGAACGTTTATGATTTTTTCTTTCAGAAAACCCGCTGCCGAAATTTTATCACATCTTCATAAGTTATAACTTTCCAGTTTCCATTTTATTTTTTAAATTTTACTATAATTAGGTAATTCTACTAATTCCAATTGTAAATAATGAAATATTAAAAAAATTTTAAACTTTTTCATTGTTTTCTTTAAAAAACCGTCATGAACATACTTTGGTCCACTTCGACTATACAAGCGAAGCATAATGCGGCCTTTTCTTAATGTAAGAGTGAAAAAAATACTTGTAAGAGTGAAACATCCGATTTAATTTAAACACAATCACACATTTTGTTTTGGCTTACATATTTAAGACCCCAGTGGGTCGTATCCGAGATCGTAATGCCATTTTTTTATGAAATCCATAGCCCAAAGACTTTTGTCCACTTGAGCCATATGGTTGCCGCACTGTGCGTTGGTCCGATTTTCACCAATTACTCCTTATATGAGGGGTTGATTCCAAAAACCCCATTAGTCACAGAAATCGAAAAATGAGTTAAAGCCACCATCGTGTTGCTTGAGACATTCCACACATTTTGACATAATCAATTGTATGAAAAACCCCACCAGTCGGACTCCACAGTGCACAGAAAAATAAGGTGACAATGCAAAAAGCCTACAACTCGGGATGGTTTTTTGACGTTCCTGAAATTTGAATTTATTGACTAATGGGGTTTTTGCTATCAACCCCTCATATTATTTACGAATTTTGGTGTTACATTAGTTATCTTTTTAGGAGGGAGAAATTTCATACTTCCACCAGTTATGAGAGAGGGCAAAAAAAACCATTATTTCTACCTAGATCTTAAAAAAAATTCAAAAAAATAAAGAAAGAAAAAAACCTTGAAAATTTTGGAAAAAAAATTCCCCTCCGTTATACTTCCCCGCCTTTATACTTACCCTCCTTAAACTTCCCCATCCTATATTTTTACTTCTCTTTAAGGAAGTGTTCATAGGAAGCTCTTCAAACTAGTACTTTTTTCTGGGTTTACAAATACACTATATTTCTTCCTCCGTTATACTTCCTTTCCCTTATACTTCCCCTCTTTAATACTTCCCCATCCGATATTTTTTTTCTCTTTAAGGAAGTGTTCATAGGAAGCTCTTCAAAAATACTTTTTTCTGGGTTTACAATACGCTATACTTCCTCCGTTATACTTCCTTTCCCTTATACTTCCCCTCTTTAATACTTCCCCATCCGATATTTTTACTTCTCTTTAAGGATGTGTTCATAGGAAGCTCTTCAAAGTTCTTTTTCTGGGTTTGAAATACATACGTTATACTTCCCCCTCCGTTATACTTCCCCTCTTTAATACTTCCCCCTCCTATATTACTCTCGTTTATCGTTATCGAAGTTATCGTAGGAAGCTTCAAACTAATACTTTTTTCTACGTTTCCAAATATCGCAGAAAAGTTTCTAAGTTGTGAATACAATACTATAGACAAAACTTATTTTTTATAATATTAAAGATATTGTTAAATTGTGTTTTATCGAAGACAATACTATACCCAACTTCGAACTTAAGTCTGCCTGGCAGATTTGGCGGAAAGAACAAACCTGTTTTTCCCTTCTTCCCCTCTTCACCCAAACCCAAATCGTTCCCAAGAAATAAAGACCAAAAATAGACTAAAACATCTAAATTAAAATAAAAACAATTTTTTAATTCACAAATGATATTTTATAGACTTGATTAAAATTTGCTTTAAAATCTTCCACCAATATATAAGGCCGTGTATGTTACACTCGATTTTCCAAAGTGGCTCTCCCCGAAGATCCTTCTCTTTTTATAATGACGTCATTCAGTCAGTCATTTGTGTAGTGAGGTATTGACTTTCCTCTCTGTTATAGTGACCTTAATTTTTTCCTCCTTTTTTCTTCTCTTCAAGACAGACAATTTAGTTTTTATGACTTTTATAGTGAGATTATGATTAATATGGAAACTGAAAATGTGATCGAAGACGGATTAAACCATTCACACGTAAGTCCCGTTCCTCATTTTTTTACGCCTTTTCAACCTCTGCCCTCCGATTCCGTTTTTAAAACTTTCTGGGCCTAATCACGGGATGCCCCTATTCCTTTAATCTTTTTTCATCTTCTTTTCTTTTTCTATATTCCATCTTCTATTTCTCTTGAACTTTTTTTTATCTTGAGTCATTTCCGTATCAATTTCCCCAACTAACCTACATTTGATGCTAAAACTGGTTTTATTTCATTTCCATATTTCTATCTTAGTTTTCTCTTTATTAAAACTCTTATCAATATTCCTTATAATTGCTTTATTTGAATTTTTTTCCTTAAAATTATTTCTATTAATTATCATTTATTAAATTTTATAGGTTTTTCGCTTTCATTTTATTATTTTTGGGTTTTCGATTTTACTTTTTTTGGTATTGTTTCGTTTGTGGTATTACATTTGATTATGAAATTTTCGTGTCTTTGGTTTTTTATTTTTTAAAGTTAGTTTGGTGATTTTTAAAAATTTAGTTTCTTTCATTTTGTGTGATGATTCATAAAATCGTGAGTTGAAGATAAAAAATAAAATTTTTTTTGTTTAGCACTTTGCCCCCTCTGACCCCTCGTCGACTTTCTCTTCCCTTTTGGTTCCCCACCTCTTCTTGGGTTTGCACCTTTTCGTCCTTAAACGATCAGAAATTCGTTCAAGGATAACTCAGTTTTGTTTCCTGGATTGTTGAGTAGGAAACCACGGATTTGTCTCGAAACGTAATTATTACAGACGTGGATTGCTGAACTTCCTCAAACGAAACTTCGGTTTTCTCTTAATCGTTTTTTAGGTAAACTTGATAAGTTTATCAAAATTATTCTAAAACTTGTTCAGGCCTTTAGATTAGCTCATTTTTTTAAAAAATCTTGTTTGGGTTATTTTAAGTCAAAAGTTACTGACAGCCATGTTGACAATATGACAGGGATTTAAAGTTAGATAAGAGTGAACACAGGAAATTTGCTGCACCGGCCAAAGCAGCAGGTGATGTCCTCTGTTCCTCTTACCACACAAGGAAGTTTCTGGATGTTACGTCCAACCAGCACTTTGCAGTCTGCTGACTCTACTGAAAAAGTCTGCCATAAACTTCCTAGTTGGATAAGAGTGGGCAGAACCTTCTGCTATTTAGGATGAGGTCCTCAAAGGAGTTTGCATGCAGGCAAAGCATGCACTTTTTACTCTTCATCCTTTTGAGATATGACTACCCTTAGTTTATACTTTTTGAAGGAAGATTTGCATTAAAAAAGTTAAAAAAATCAAGAAGCGTTAGGAAGGCCACATTTGTCCCTAGGACCAAAGAGACCTTTGGAGCGAGGCCTGCAAAGTGCTGGTTGGACGTAACATCCAGAAACTTCCTTGTGTGGTAAGTGAACAGAGGACATCACCTGCTGCTTTGGCCTGTGCAGCAAATTTCCTGTGTTCACTCTTATCTAACTTTGAAGTTTCTTAAGCTTTTTATTTCCTATCAGCTTTCTGACAAGCGAACAGCAACGTACAGTTTTTGTGATGCTTTGCCCTTGAGGTGGAGTCCTCAGGAAGCGTAGTAAAGCCCAGCTTTGTGCTTAAGGGTAAGAAAGCCCTTTCTGCTAAATGGGATGACGCCTGTATTAAGTCTGCGGACAACTAGTCACAGAAACTGAAATAAAATAAGAGTGACAGGCAGAACCTGCTGCTATTGAGGATGAGGTCAAGCCAAGTAAAAGTTTTGAGTGCATATGAGCAAGAAAAGCCCATTAGACCAAAGAGACCAATGTAACAAGGCCTGCATTACAGCTTTTGCCTTTAGGAAGAAGGTCTTTTGAGGCGTATTGAACTTTATGTGCATTCCAGCAAAGAAAGCTGATTGGACTACACAAAGAGACCTCTGTCCTCCCTTTGGCTAATATAAACTTAAGGATTAGATCAGAAACTCTAAAAAAAGCTATGTTCTACCCTAATTTAAATAGACAGTCACCCATCACAGACCAATGGATGGAATGAAGATCTTTTTGATTAAGCCTATTGGGTTTGAAAATCTATCAAGGGTATTACATACATCTTTTAGTAATATTAAGTCACTTTGTGCATACAAATTTTGACCATTTTAAAAACAAGGTTGTATTTGGGGAAGTTAAAATGAGTGTGCTTTATCATTGTTTTAATGAGCGGAATTTTCCAATTTCAATTCTTTTTGTTGAAATATGTCATATCAATTGCTAAAAATATTGTTAAAAAAGTCTTACTGTATCTTTTCTTTTTCAGATTGGAGGAATGACAATACTTTATGACAAATGTAACGAAATAATAAAAAACAAAAAAGAAAATACGAATAAATCTTTAGTCCAGTTGAATACTGAAAAGGAGATATGTATAGAATATTTCGAAAGTTGGAGCGAAAACGCTCAAATCGAGTTCGTCCAAGATTTACTATCGCGGATGTGCCACTATCACATGGGCATATCATACTTACCTCAAGCCAATGCTTCAGCGGACTTATATCATTACTTCCAAGTACGTTCTTCTGAAAATCCGTGATGTAATTTTTTGTGTTTTTCAGAAAAAGGTTTAGACCATGTAGCTGAGAACATTTTATCTTATTTATACGCCGATTCATTATGCGCAGCTGAACTAGTCTGTAAAGAATGGTATAGGGTTATTTCGGAGGGTGCTTTGGAAAAAGCTTATCGAAAGAAAAGTTCGAACTGATCCTATGTGGAGGGGCCTTGCCGAAAGAAGAACATGGTATTTATTTTAATTTATGTCATTTTATACTAACATTTTTCTTTTTTTAGGATTCAATATCTATTTAAGCCAAAACCTGGCAAAACTCATCCTAATCAAATTTTATAGATCTTTATTTCCGAAAATCATTCAAGACATAGAGGTATTTTTTTTGTGTTGTATTGTTTTGTTTTAAATTTTGGTTTTAGAGCATAGAAAATAACTGGCGTATGGGGATAATTTACAACGTATTAACTGCCGATCGGAAAATTCGAAAGGTGTCTATTGTCTGCAGTATGATGACCATAAAATTGTCTCCGGACTCCGTGATAATACGATTAAAATTTGGGATCGCTATACGTTACAATGTGTCAAAGTTTTGACTGGCCATACAGGATCTGTTTTATGCCTTCAGTATGACGATAAGGTTATTATCAGCGGTTCAAGCGACAGCACAGTTCGCGTATGGGATGTAGTCACTGGAGAAATGGTCAATACTTTATACATCACTGCGAAGCTGTTCTCCATCTTAGATTTTCTAACGGAATGATGGTCACTTGTTCTAAAGTAAGTTTTCTTAAAAGATGATTTTTTACACCTTTCTTTAGGATAGATCGATAGCTGTTTGGGACATGTACTCATCTACTGAGATCTCCTTAAGGAGGGTTCTTGTTGGACATAGGGCTGCTGTCAATGTCGTCGATTTTGATGAGAAATATATCGTTTCTGCAAGTGGAGATAGGACGATTAAAGTCTGGAATACAGCCTCGTGTGAATTTGTGAGGACATTGAACGGACATAAAAGAGGCATCGCATGTCTTCAGTACAGAGATCGACTTGTGGTCAGCGGAAGCTCCGATAACACCATTAGACTTTGGGATATAGAATGGGCGCTTGCCTCCGAGTTCTTGAAGGGCATGAAGAACTAGTCCGATGCATCAGATTCGACAGTAAGCGGATAGTCTCCGGCGCATACGATGGGTAAGTTATAGTGCCATCAAATCTAGATACGTGGTAGCATTCTGGCATGCAAAACAGCAAGCAGTACGATTTTTCAGGCTTGGATCTCAGCTCCCTGTCATCCGATTGACCTAAAATTTTATGTAGACCTTGTCTAATTCAATAATAAAGCCCTGAAAATTTCAAATTGATCGTATACAGGGTGTCCGGAAACACATGGCAAGCGTCTGGGAGAGCGTTAAAAGTGGTTTTACGAAAAAAGTTAATGTAAACCCCCCTTAATTTAAATCAAGAATTTGATGGTGTAGTTTAAAATCCGCCTGGATATACAGGGTGTCCCAGACACAACCAACTTCGTTATTTCAAATGAGAACCCCTATTTTTATTTCAGATTCGTAATCTACGCAAAATTTCAAGTAGATTGAGTACTCATATGACAATTTTGGACAACTTTTAAAAATGTCAAAATTTAGCGTTTTTGCGCTAAAATCCGTTAAAATTGACCTAGCCCTAGGAGACTCGTTTTTTTTTAATTCCACTTATTTTTCCCGGAGAATCCAACTGTCTCAATTTGAGCATCTTCGCATTCTGCATCACGAGATTTCGTCGCTAATGGCCTTTTTTCAAGTTAGAACCCAAATTTTTAGTTCAGAAATGAAAATTAGCACTGTTGAAAGGAATTTTTCTTTCGGACCACAATTTTGAAAGAGCTACAGCGTCTTTTGTGTTTAGCATCAAAAATTAAAATTCCGTCAACAAATCGCTAATTTCCATTTTTGAAGTATGGAATTTGGAGTTAAACTTGAAAAAAGGCCATTAGCGACGAAATCTCGTGATGCAGAATGCGAAGATGCTCAAATTTGAGACAGTTGGATTTCTCCGGGAAAAAATAAGTGGAATTAAAAAAAAACGAGTTCTCTAGGTCAATTTTAACGGATTTTAGCGCAAAAAACGCTAAATTTTGACATTTTTTAAAAGTTGGTCCAAAATCGTCATATGAGTACTCAAATCTACTTGAAATTTTGTGTAGATTACGAATCTGAAATAAAAAATAGGGGTTCTCATTTGAAATAACAAGTTCGGTTGTGTCTGGGACACCCTGTATATCCAGGCGGATTTTAAACTACACCATCAAATTCTTTGATTTAAATAAGGGGGTTTACATTTAACTTTTTTTCGTAAACACTCTCCCAGACGCTTGCCATGTGTTTCCGGACACCCTATAGGGTGCTGAGATATAGAAAATTATGTACTTCAAAACCCAGTTTTCACTGCTATCTTCTTCTCATATTCAGTAACCCCCAGCAACCAACTGATCCAGAAGCTGTTGATATCCTAATTTTATCTGGCTAATGTAGATGTTTATTATGTGGAGTGTTTTTGTGGGATAATAATTTATTCATGATATTTTTAGGAAAATCAAAGTATGGAATTTAGTCGCCGCTCTTGTCCTCGAGCCCAGCCAGTACTTTATGCCTCCGTACTCTAGTGTAAGTCATTTTTTCTCATTTTATTTATTAATTTTTAAATTTATTTAGGAACACTGGACGTGTTTTCCGATTGCAATTTGATGAGTTCCAATAGTCTCATCTTCTCACGACGATACGATTTTAATCTGGGATTCCTCAATTATTTCGAAGGTACAACCGATGAAGCGAAACACCATCACATGCTAGTGAGTGAAACTGACATTATTTATACGGAATGAGGTCTTCGAGTAGAAAATTTTCTTCTTATTTAAGAGATCTGTTTAAAATTCAGACTTTCTTTAAACAGTGCAAGGGTGTAATGAGCGCGTAATTTTTTTTATTTTTCATTTTTTTTTCTTTTATAAATCGTTTCAGCCGGACGCGAGTGATAACTGCAAAATTTTTTTCCTCTTCTAACTGCCTAATAAAAAATACTTCTCAAAGGATTAAAATTTATTCCGTCTACAACATAAAAAAGTTCCTTAGAACTTCTGTGCAATAATTGCAGAAAAAATTGGTTTTTCATCCCACCAAATTTTTAGTTCGTAGATTTAACAGTGTGTAAGGAAAAGATGGATTTTATCATTTTGAGTTTCTTTTTTCTTTTGTGATAAAAAGCTTTCAGCTTTGAAAAGTTACATCTTGCCCCCCCTTCTTATTTTCTTTTAATTTGTTACTAATCATGTAAATATATTCATTGTTTAATAATGTGTATAGCTATGTGCATCCTTATGTGTAAATCAATATGTGGAACAATATTATTTTATGTAATTTATGATATATTATATTTTTCCTTTCAAAATTTGAACAAAATTTTTATTATACTCGTTATTTTTCTTTTAAAACAACAGTTTACTTTCATATTTACTTTCAATAGTTTATGCTAAAATAACTAGAATTTTTTTTAATGATCTATATTAGAATATATAAAGTAGCTTAGATAAAAATTTCAAAATTGTTTTAATAATAATAATATACCTAATATTAAAATTGATGTTAAAATGGAGCTTTTAAAAAGAGAGAAAAAAACTTAAATCATTTAATATACGGCTTCTGAGGAAGTGCTTGTATGATTTAAGTAAAAGATAAATAAATTTTTGTTTTTTATATTCACAATTTTTACTTTGTTTTTAACCTACCGACTTCTGTTAGCTCAGTTCACGCTTGTATTTTCTATTTAGTTCAAGCTCAAGAATAAAAAGGTTCCTGCACAAAATAGTTTCGCCAAAATATGTGATTTAAGTGAGTTTTGACCATTTTTTTATTGTCTTATCATTTAACTGGCTTTTGTATTTAAATTTAAGTTTAAATAAAACTATTTTTAATTTAAAAAAGACCCCCCCCTCTTTCTTTCACTGTTCAGGGTCTTAAAGCTTAGATTTTACTGTATTGATTTATCCTTGATAAACCCTGTGATACTCTGTATTAAAAATTAAGTCCATGTGTACATAACATCATTATTTTGTAAACATGACATGGGATTTTTTCTAGCTTCGATTTTTTTTTTCGCTTTTGTCAATAAACTTGTATAATTATTTTCTTATTTTTTAACGGATCTCAAAACGTTAGGGTGCACATTGAATTAGAAAATAATGTGTAAATACACCACACTTGAATTTATTTTTTTCTTTTGGTTTTTATTAATGTGAAATTGAATTTTGATACGGGTGTGAATGTTTACTTTTATTATATTTCACCCATGTTTTGGACTTGTAAGTCGTTTGACTGCTTTGTATTAATTTAAACTGAAATATATCGATATGGATAAAACGAAGAAAAGTTTATTGAATTTTGGATTGCCCAATCGGGTTACCAAGCCAAGGATGCTGCATTTCATAAAATAATTAAGAATTTTCTCCTCAACGCTTAAAATGGAAAATTCTGGTCGTTGCGTTCCAGCATGCTCTGAAAGATCTATTTCCAAGAACAGCCTATAAAGGGATACATAACTTCCTGCTTTCAAATATTAATTTTTTTCCCCCTAATCAAAGTCAATGACTTGACATCAACATAACAGAGAAACTGGTAAAAGCAATAATGAGATATTTAATTTAAAAAATTTATTGCAAAAAAGAGCAACTTACAATATATAAAATGTTTATAAAAAAATTATTTCTAACAAAAAAGTAGTAATAAAGAACACAATAATAATTTTCTAAAGGATAGCTAAATTTATTTTTAAAAATGACAATGGCACCTAAATTTTGAGATCCATGAAAGACTTAAAGTATTTGTTCGATCATAGCGAGATTGGATTTGACGACTTCTTTCCTCAGTTTGAGCTCGACGGCGACAAGAGATTTCACTTCAGCGTTCGATTATTTTGATATTCATCCAAAACAGTAACCAAACTTTTGACACTCTTCACAAATGATTTCAACACTCGTCTTTCTATAAAATTCAATTAGATTAGAAGTGATTAAAATTAATTTACTTTTTTCGCTGAGGGCGATAAATTTCGTTTTGTTGGGAATGTTTTCGGCATCGGTTATTTTCCTTTTTGAGTTTTGGAGCCTCCCAAAAGACCTTCGGAAGCCATTTTATCTCTTTTGGGACAACAGCAAATTTTGACGTCTAAGACTCTTCTTCCGACCACTTGAAACCTAAAAAAATGTCACATTTTAAAAAAGGGTTCCCAAAGTGGGCTCCTTCAAGCAGAGCAAGGGAGTCAGCGGAAAATTAGATAAAAATATCACTGGACACCAAAAAAGTAAATTTTTCTCATTTTTTAAGACAGAGAAACCTCATTTTTTCAGGATTTTTGGGGGTTTTTCCTCGGTTTTAGATGGACACCCCGTTTAGATGAGACACAGGATTGTCGTAAGTTTTCCAAGGTTTTTTGAATAGGGTTTCCCTTTTATAAGGCATATGAATAAGGAAAAATGGGGTCTGCAGGCTAAAAAGTTGGGAATCTCTGCTTTAAGGAGGTATGATGTTTTTTAAGTGAGTTGCTTTGCAAAT
>JACGAQ010002513.1:0-40072 GCA_014119065.1 Orius insidiosus
TTCCTCTGTCCTTGAAAGTATTTTTAAAAGGGTTTTATAAGGGGCAAGCCGTAGCCCGTAAGCCTTTCTTTATTGCTTTAAGTTAAGAAGCCTTTTTCCCCCTCATTGCACCCTGAAAAGTCCGACCATTTCGAATATTGTAAGAGGATTGAATTAAAGCGGAAGGTTATGTTACGCAGTGGCTCGCTCTTGAGGCTAACCCAAGTTACACAAAATCTCTCAAAAATGTTTCATTTGTCTTATCATTTTAACTGGAGTATACCTTTAACCATCGCAAACCATAATAAGACTGCCCAATGTAAAAAAAGGGGGTCCTCCCAATGGAGTTGAATAACAGATGTCGCATGTGAAAATGGATGTAACTCAGTACAACGTTTGTTCGTTAGGGTGGAATCCAGCGCTGATGTGGATTCATTTGTTGCAAGACGTCGCCACCAGGGAATGTAAAAATTGTGATCCCTATAGCACTTGTTTTAATTTTATTTGAAATGACATCGATGTTGAAATGTCAATTTTCATATTCGATATTGAATGTTATTAAATAAATTTTTTATCATTTTAAAAATCTTAGTAGGTACATAATATTATTATTTTTAGCTAATGTTATTATTTTTTTAAATTTTAATCATAATTTGTAAGTTACCTCATCGACTAAGGTTACTTTTTACATAATTTAAAAATAAATTTGTATGTACTCATTAAAATAAATTTCTTCTTTTTTAATTATTGCTGATAATGTATACTTTTTATTATATTATAATAATTTATATTTATTTATTATACAGGGTGTCCGGAAACACATGGCAAGCGTCTGGGAGAACGTTAAAAAGTGGTTTTACGAAAAAAATTTAAATGTAAACCCCCCTTAATTTAAATCAAAGAATTTGATGGTGTAGTTTAAAATCCGCCTGGATATACAGGGTGTCCCAGACACAACCTAACTTCGTTATTTCAAATGAAACCCCTATTTTTTATTTCCGATTCGTAATCTACGCAAAATTTCAAGTAGATTTGAGTACTCATATGACAATTTTGGACAACTTTTAAAAAATGTCAAAATTTAGCGTTTTTTTGACCTAAAATCCGTTAAAATTGACCTAGGAGACTCGTTTTTTTTTTAATTCCACTTATTTTTTCCCGAAGAATCCAACTGTCTCAAATTTGAGCATCTTCGCATTCAGCATCACGAGATTTCGTCGCTAATGGCCTTTTTTCAAGTTTAACTCCAAATTCCATACTTCAAAAATGGAAATTAGCGATTTGTTGACGGAATTTTAATTTTTGATGCATAAACACAAAGACGCTGTAGCTCTTTCAAAATTTGTGGTCCGAAAGAAAAATTCCTTTCAACAAGTGCTAATTTTCATTTCTGAACTAAAAATTTGGGTTCTAACTTGAAAAAAGGCCATTAGCGACGAAATCTCGTGATGCAGAATGCGAAGATGCTCAAATTTGAGACAGTTGGATTCTTCGGGAAAAAATAAGTGGAATTAAAAAAAAACGAGTCTCCTAGGTCAATTTTAACGGATTTTAGGTCAAAAAAACGCTAAATTTTGACATTTTTAAAAGTTGTCCAAAATTGTCATATGAGTACTCAAATCTACTTGAAATTTTGCGTAGATTACGAATCTGAAATAAAAAATAGGGGTTCTCATTTGAAATAACGAAGTTAGGTTGTGTCTGGGACACCCTGTATATCCAGGCGGATTTTAAACTACACCATCAAATTTTTTGATTTAAATTAAGGGGGGTTTACATTTAACTTTTTTTCGTAAAACCACTTTTTAACGCTCTCCCAGACGCTTGCCATGTGTTTCCGGACACCCTGTATATTAAATATAATATATTATTATAATATATATGTATTTATTGATTATTTATTAATAATTTATTTATTAATAAGTTACGTATTAATAATGCATGTTAGTTAGAATTTTCACGCTATTGTTATTTTATTTAATCGATGTAATCGGGAATAAATATTTAGTCTTTTAAGATAATTTTTTATATATTATATTTATTTTATTAAATAGATAATAATTTACTATTCTAAATTTAAATTTTTTTATCCATCTTTAAATTAAAATTACTTAAATTATACGTTTTAATAACCGGGAGAAATGGGTGGGAATGTAGGTTGATGGACGAAGAGGTGGCCGGAGGGTGGAAGGCGGAACCGGCTAAACATTCGAAAATCGAAAACGGTTTAAAAATTAAACACGAGAAGAAGCGAGATCCCGTAAATAAGGAGTGGGGTGAGAAGGGAGAAAAAAAATTCGTTCGAACGAGGTGGTGCCCGCATCGCATTCTCGTGGTCTCATTGAGAAGTAAAATCCGGGCCCCCACCAAACCTATTTTCTGAGAGTCTTATTATGGTTTGTCGATGCTTTAACACTATAAATGCATTTTAAGTTACTGAAAAATACATGGCAAACCCAAAAAATGCAAATTTTTCTGTTGAACTGAGATATCAGCTTTGAAAATACTCTCCAAACGATTGTCTTTCTCCCTGTTTTGTGCAAATTGTGTTTAATATATAAATTCAGGAAAAGTTTTCCCAGTTATCGCTTCTCGGCCTTTTGGCTAAGATCAAAGTGTAGTATCTGTTCTTATCAGCTTAATCTCTGGTACGACTTCCATAGGGAGTCCAGTAGATTAAACTTATTTTTGTAACATGGCGAAGTGCTAGGAGCTTGCTCCACCTTTGCCGCGGGTTGACCCGGTATTGCAGTACCTCCGGGAACGGCCCATCTGAACAACAAAGAAGCAAACACTTCTATTAAATACTGGTAAGTAGAAACGAGGTTTTGGGAAATGTAGGAGGCTTATGATCGTCATGAACATAGTGTAATCTAATCTATTTAAGTATGCAGGGTGTCTGGAAACATGGCAAACGTCTGGGAGAGCGTTAAAAAGTGGTTTTATGAAAAAAAGTTAAATGTAATTAATTTAAATCTTCCCTTAATCCCTTAAGAATTTGATGGTGTAGTTTAAAATCCGCCTGGATATACAGGGTGTCCCAGACACAACCTAACTTCGTTATTTCAAATGAGAACCCATATTTTTTTATTTCAGATTCGTAATCTACGCAAAATTTCAAGTAGATTTGACTATTTTTGAGACCATTTTCGACAACTTTAAAAAATGTCAAATTTTAGCGTTTTTTGCGCTAAAATCCGTTGAAATTAACATAGGAGACTCGTTTTTTTTTAAATTCCGCTTATTTTTGTCCGAAGATTCTAACTATTACCAATTCATGCTTCTTCACGTTCTGGATCACGAGATGTCGTCGCTAACTTCCTTTTTCAAATTAAAGTCCCAATTTTTTATTTCAGAAATGAAAAGTAGAGCATTTTCCAAGAACTTTTTCTTTTGGTCCGAAATCGCTATCTCCATTTTTGAAGGAGCTACAGCGGTTTTTGTAGTTGTGCATGACTAATTCTCTTATGCATCCATTAAAAACTGCTTTGATTAATAAATTTAGCTGATTCGATAATGAAAAGGGGTATAATAGCAATAATCGACTAATTAAAAATCAAAAAATTGTATTTAAAAAAAAAACGGAGAGACTTCAAGAACTAGGAAAAACCGCCTACAACAAAAAGACTCGTTAACGAAAAGAAAGATTTTTAAAACCATAATTAAAGCAACTGCTCAAATTATCTTCCACCAACTTCTAAGCAATGCTCAGCTCTTTTCAACCACAGTCACTGCTCTCAGAACAAAATCTGAAGAGAGTGACTCGCAAGCGGCTGAAATTCTTGCGCGCAGTTCCTCGGTGCTTTGGATGGGGGGTGACGCAGCATCGTACACCCTATTCTTCAAACAGCCCCAAAGAAAATAATCCAGAGGATTGAGGTCCGTAGAGCGAATTTTAACGGATTTTAGCGCAAAAAACGCTAAAATTTGACATTTTTTAAAGTTGTCGAAAATGGTCTCAAAAATAGTCAAATCTACTTGAAATTTTGCGTAGATTACGAATCTGAAATAAAAAAATAGGTGTTCTCATTTGAAATAACGAAGTTAGGATGTGTCTGGGACACCCTGTATATCCAGGCGGATTTTAAACTACACCATCAAATTCTTAAGGGATTAAGGGAAGATTTAAATTAATTACATTTAACTTTTTTTCATAAAACCACTTTTTAACGCTCTCCCAGACGTTTGCCATGTTTCCAGACACCCTGCATACTTAATAGATTACTATGTTCATGACAATCATAAGCCTCCTACATTTCCCAAAACCTCGTTTCTACTTTCCAGTATCTTATAGAAGTGTTTGATTCTTCGTTAATTAGATGGGCCGTTCCCGGAGGTACTGCAATACCGGGTCAACCCGCGGCAAAGGTGGAGCAAGCTCCTAGCACTTCGCCATGTTACAAAAATAAGTTTAATCTACTGGACTCCCTATGGAAGTCGTACCAGAGATTAAGCTGATAAGAACAGATACTACACTTTGATCTTAGCCAAAAGGCCGAGAAGCGATAACTTGGAAAACTTTTCCTGAATTTATATATTAAACACAATTTGCACAAAACAGGGAGAAAGACAATCGTTTGGAGAGTATTTTCAAAGCTGATATCTCAGTTCAACAGAAAAATTTGCATTTTTTGGGTTTGCCATGTATTTTTCAGTAACTTAAAATGCATTTATAGTGTTAAAGGTATACTCCAGTTATAATGATAAGACAAATGAAACATTTTTGAGAGATTTTGTGTAACTTGGAGTTAGCCTCAAGAGCGAGCCACTGCGTAACATAACCTTCCCGCTTTAATTCAATCCTCTTACAAAATTCAAAATGGAGCGAAGGGGAAAAAGGCTTCTTAACTTTAAGCAATAAAGAAAGGCTTACGGGCTACGGCTTTTGCCCCTTATAAAACACACTTTTTAAAAATACTTTCCAAGGACAGAGGAAGATAATATATAGCTATAAAAATGAGGATATTATATTTATATCCGTTATAATGATTAATGACTATACAAATTAAAACAATTAGGCAAGGACCATGTAATAACCATCCTCGTTGCAATTAGGTCCTTATGTAAAGCTGCGGCGAAGTAACTGTTATGGCTTATGCCATAGAATAAAGACCTTTTGTTTTTTCGGGTGTGTTTATTTTATGCTTATACTATGCTATGACCCATGCTGATACGTATAGGAGGAGTGGTGTGGAAGAGGCAAAGTTTCATTTATCACTTCATCGATAAGAAGCAATGCATTTTGTTTGTATTTTCTAAGCTGTACATCGTCCAATGTCATTAAATCGGGGACAAGACTGAGCAGGAAACGTTCGATCCCTTCTTCCCTCTTGTCCTTCTCTTCTTTTCGCCCAGAGGAGCCGGACGATTTTAGTCGCTTAGCTTGGAAATGAGCTTCATCACCCGAGTCAACTTGTTGCGACTTGTTCCCACTTGCTTTTAATCTGTTTCTTATTGGGAGGCCGTTTGGGCCCCTCGATGAGGTTGGTGGCGGTGTTTCGCTGTCCTGGCTGTTAGTTGGTGATGGCGCCGACGCCGATTGAGAATTTTCATCCTTTATTTCAAAGTCGGGAGCTTCTATTTGTTTTCCATCGACCGTTTCTTCATCCGCTGATTGGTAAGTTCCCGTTGTCAGGTTCCCAACTGGTTTTACATTTACTCTAACAAAAGGTATAGTAAATTGCATAGCGTCCATAAGGTAGTAAGGACGGCCTTTCTTCGTTCTTAGTTTTGAATTTAAATGCTTGACAAAAACTGTCCTCAGATTTCTCCATTTCTCCTTACATTCATTCACTGCAACAATGATGTAATAAAATGAGTGTCAAAATGAAAATTTGAAAAATAATAAAGTGAGCAATGCTTACCAGATAAATTTACTTCGTTTGCCACATTACTCCAAGCCTTCTTGGCGACATCCCTTTTCGAATACTCCTTAAGGGTGTGATTGTATAATTCCGGGTATTTTTCAATCACTCTAACAAAATTTAAGTTGAAAGACTAAAAATAGACGAAAAAATCAAAGAAACAAGTAAACAAAAGCTTTACCTCCATTATCGCGCGATGAGTCGCAACTGAAAAAGTTCTTCTCGATCGCACGCAAGTTGAATCGTTTCGAGACGAATCGCACCGTGAGTGGCGCAGTAAGGAAGCGGTGGGAGAGATCACAGCCTACATCGTCGAATCACGTACGATTAGAATCGCGTCGACCACGTTTTCAATCGATCCCTACGCGCTTATTTTGAACTTTTTATAATGCGAAAGATCCAAGTTTTTTCATTACCACTTGGTTGATGCATTTATAGAAATGAGGACAAACCACCAAACTTCGGACGACAAAAACAGAATTTAGGAATTTTAGAATACATATTGTAAAAAGCACGTGCAGATGGTTGGTTGATAATGTTCCTGATTTTTAATTCGTCGCGTTTAAACAATTGGCGTTCAGAAAACGGGAGCACGGGCGCTTCATGTCTCCTCTTTCGCTCTTCCTCTTCAGTGTATATTTATCTGAATATGAAGGAGATGAAGAAGAACAAACCAACGGCGACACACCGGGTTTTCAAAGTTGATATGTCGGCACCCTGTGTATCGATTGACTTGAAATTTTCAGAATTTACTCATATCGAATCAGATAAAACTGGTATAAAATTTGAAGTCGATCGGTATACGGGATGCTGAGATCCAGATAGCCGAAAAACGCAAATCGTGACGTGAAGTAAACATACACTAACTTCTGTACTTTTTCCACTTTCGGTCGGGTTTTGCTTGGCGGGCGGAACGCGGCAAAATCTTTTTATGTTTATTATATACTTATTAATAATAATATGTATTGTACATTAATATTTATAACCAATAATGGAGGAAGAAATGGCATTTCAAGATATAAAAAGACCCTATCAATACAGCCTTGAAATACTAAGTTTAACTTGCGACGGACGGCCGGCACCACAGACAATTTACTTCTTTATTATGTAAAAAAAGTTATTAGTTTGTTCATTTTTTTTATAGACATAAGCTCTCACAGAGTGTAAACCCCAATACAGAGTCAATATTAGTTAAAATATATTTTTAATATTCTGTACCGATTTAATCTTACCACACTTGCAATTATTTCTTGTGGGACTAATTAGCATGACTCTCTCATCTCCCTGAAATAACCCCATTTTTAGCGGTACCTCTTTTGTTTTTTACACATGGAGGGTGTCATACTGGAAACGAGGCTAAGCTGGTTGCCTATCCTTCCTCCTTTTAATTTTCTTTTTATCTTGGAAATCAAGAATAGGTTGTCTTTTGTTACTAAAGGAAGCAAAATATTTTTTCTGAAAATTTTTAAGCAACAAATTAAGATTAGGTACTGGCTCCGACATGATGTAATTATGATTCCCTGCACATGCACCTAGGGTTGTTGCGATACTTTCGATATTTTCCTTCTGATATTTGTACCGATATTTTCCGATATTTTTTTATTATATTTTAATTATTTTCGATAAATCGGTTCATCCGATACGATATATCGCAATATTTTTACGATATGAATCCGAAAGAAAAATGGGGCAACATACGGATAACTGTTAACATCCGATGCGATATATCACGATATTTCGGAATTATCGCGATATTCTCCTTGCGATATTTTCCTTCCGACTTATCGATTCATCCGATATTTTTCAAAAATATCGTATCAGATAAAATATAGGAAGGAAGGCCATATCGAATCAACCCTACATGCATGTATGGGCAACCATCAAAAACCATCAACCCTACATGAATCCGAAAGAAAAATGGGGCAACATACGGATAACTGTTAACTTTCGATGCGATATATCACGATATTTCAGAATTATCGCGGTATTCCCCTTGCGATATTTTCCTTCCGACTTATCAATTCATCCGATATTTTTCAAAAATATCGTATTAGATAAAATATAGGAAGGAAGGCCATATCGAATCAACCCTACATGCACCACACCGGCAACCAGCGCATGCGTACATGTCTCAAAACTGAAAACCGACTGGGCTGGAGGACGCCCTTAAGACAGATTAGGAGAAGCTGAATGTTAGGTTGAATGCTTTATTATCACCGATGATTTTGATATAGCATAGCAACAATGCTGGAAAGGCCAAATTTAACTGGTGGATTCAACCCAAAAAAACTAGTTTGATTTTGGAGATAGTTAAAAGAAGGTTAAAAATAATAAAAAGATTTTAAATAAAAAGAATTTTTGTAGAATTATATTGAGAACATAAAAACATATACATAAAAAAAATATTTATGATCCCAATTTTATTCGCAACGTCCAATGCATCAAAATCTCTCGCTAACCTCACGTACGCTTTCTTCTTTCCATCGGGTCTGAAAAAAATTAAATAAAATTAAATAAACTTAGCATAAGAAGCATAATGTTAATGGAAATAAAATGATATCAGAATAAATAAAATTTTTTTCATGAGATTATCAATGAGATTCCCTCGAGTATCATCATAATAATTTTATATGTGTACAAATAAGTCTGAGATTGGTACCTGACGAGGGTGTTGACTTTAGCGACGTCGATATCGTACAACTTTTTGACAGCAGTACGGATATGATGTTTGTTCGCCTTAAGGTGAACAAGGAAAACTAACGTGTTGTTGTCTTCAATTTTCTTCATGGCTGCTTCAGTCGTCAAAGGAGATTTGATGATATTGTAGGCATCCATGCGGTTCCGAGTAGGGACCGATTTACGGGGGTATTTCGGTTTACGCGGCGGCTCGAACGTTTTCGGCCGTCTGAAATGAACGGACGTCCTGATTTTCCTCGTACGGGTTCCATGGGAGCCTTTGATGACCTTCTGTTTAACTTTGAGGGCCTTCTGGATGGTTGCTTTCTTCACAATTTTTCCACCTTTTTGTGACTTAGGCGCGACACCTCGTTTCGGCTTTTCGATTACTTTCTTGGTGGTGGGTTTGGCAGTAGCCTTCTTCGCCGCAGGTTTGGCACCGGCTTTAGGAGCTGCTTTCGCACCAGCTTTAGCAGCACCCTGAAACAAAGATCAACAATTAAGTATCGCAGTGATAAAACAAACAATATCGAGATTACTACATATACTATCAGAAGATATTGTTTTCATTAATTTCAAAGAGATTCCCTTTTGAAGATTCATCACAGGTGATAATAGTGACCAATTAAAAAACATAATTACCTTAGCGGGGGCTTTTCCGGGGGTTTTCTTAGCTCCAGCTTGTTTCGTCGCTGGTTTAGCAGCGCCGGCTGTTTTCGCGGTCGCTTTTTTGTCACCTCCTTTCTTATCTTTAGCTGCCGATTTGGCGGTGGCAGGTTTAGAGCTGGCAGCAGCTGCGGCCGCAGCGGCTACTTTCGCAGTCGCTACTTTAGGAGCTGGCGCCGGTGTTTTTGAAGACTTCGCTCCAGCCGGTTTAGGTGCTGAGGTACTCGCAGCCGAGGCCGGGGCTGGGGCAGCCGCTGCAGGCTTCTTCTCTGTTTTCTTTTCAGGCTTCTTCTCAGCCTTTCCTCCAGCTAAAAACATTTATAATGATTAAAAACCTGATACATAGTTTACAAAAAAATAAAATTACATAAATAAGGTCAGAATATCGAATAAATTTAAATCACTATATTTCATAGAGATTCCCTCGAAATGTATCATCAAACCTTACAGCCTCTGGTAAAGAACTGCGTGTACTATAAACAAATCTGGCTTCGAAAGTATTTCGAAACTTTTCTTTAAAGGTAAATCAAAATAATAAGGGTATAATTAAAAGAATGCCTGAATAACATCCCAAAATATCAAGGAAATATTAGGATTAATAAATATTGAAGTATCGGTAGAACCGCGTGGCCCACAACGGGTGAGGTTAACCCCGGCCGATTTACGGTTTTGACAAAAGAACGTTTATAGCTCATAAACTTATTAATAAAAATTAATAAAATAATAGATAATTTCTAAAATAAAAGCGTCAAAACTAAATATTACCTGCTTTCTCCGCTGGTTTGGGTTTCGGTGGCATGGTTCTAAAATCGATCGAACCACGGAAGGAAACACGCAACTTAAAAAGAGAAACTGGAAAGGTTTCGGTTGTCTTCCGTCCACTGCTTCTGAAATCTCGTATTTATTTATTCAAATAATCATTTGTATCTAAAATAATTTTCATGCATTATAATGATTAATTCATATTCATTTTTCCGATAAAAATTAATTTTTCTGAGCAAAATATCGCATAAAAAATAAAATTCATGATTTGTAGTGGTGTAATTCCTAACTATTCTAAAGGTGATTATTTTCTATTTTAATTTCCTCAAAGATGAGTTACTGTGACACCCTCTATCTCTGGTTCCCGTAGAAGAAAATGGAAGATTGACTATTGAGCCAACCACTGAAGCCAAAACTGATCATGAGATTGTCCGTGGTGCCGGCCGACAGTCGACTGTTTTTCCGGGCGGCTTCTCGGCTGCAATTCCGACTGTCACCAAATTTTTACATGCCTTTAGTAGGTATCTTGAAAATGACAAAAGCTTTTTTTTTCTTTTTTAATGCTCCAAAGTGGAGGAGATCTGTTAGCCTAAACCTAAAGTATTGCAGAGTACTGTTAGTACTATTGGCTCGATATTTTCCAAATTTTCCCCGAATACTATAAAGATTTTTTTTCACCCTTTATAAAGATATCGTGCTATTTGAGCCAGTGATATTTATTTAATTTTTTTCGATTGTAGGGATGAAAAATTATAAAATCGTCCTACTTAGAAGAAGTTATCAGGGTCAGCTCAGTCCAGTCTTTTTAATCTAATGATACATGTACCTACCAATTACGGTGATATAACGAGAAACCTTTACCAACAGAAAAATAAAACGCAATTTTTTCCCCCTTTAATGCCACTTTTTTATTGAACAGATGTATTATAAGCATTTGATATCCATTTTCTGAAAAGATTATTTCATGACTGAACGAGTGAAAATTTTTTCATGAAATATATTAAAAATTCTTATTTCAACGATGACCTTAGGACGTTCACCCGAGCGTTATTCCTTCATTTCAAGCCTGAATAATTGCGTGCTTTATGTGAAGACCCTGAGAAGCAATAATGGGTAGCCGCCTTTCCCGCTCCCACCCCACAACAAACGCGGAGACTGAGTCATCTGAGCTTCAAGCAGAACGGCCACTCGGTTGTCATAGTTACGTTACTTTTTTAGTCAGACAGTAGAAAATGTTCGTACGAATTCCCTTAAAAAATTTTAGAAGGTAAAATGGTTGAAGAGGCTTCCATAAAACGTATTTCCATCTTCGCGCAACCCTATAACATCTTCGCCACCCCTTACGAAAGTGAATTCAACAAAAGCGTCGCTGATTACTGCAAAGGGCCATTTTTTGGGGATATGAAATGTGGAAAAATCGTTTTCATTGGAGACGTCGGTGTTGGTAAAACTTCCATAATTTTGAGGTAAGAAGATATTTGATATTTAATTACAAGAGAAGCTCATACTATGACCTTTCTTCTCCAGAAACTATATTAATTTTCATTTTTGCAACGATAAAACTTTCATTCATCATCTATTTTAAGATCTTTTCTATAATTAATGCTAATTTATGATTAGCAGCGAATTTTACAAGGCCAAAGCAAATTTCTTTAGTTAACTGATTCAGATCTTCAATATTTTTGCTTTCTTTAGGTTTTGCCAAAGTATGTTCATGACTGAATACAAGCCAACAATTGGAGTCGATTTTGAAGTGGCCAAATTTGAAATCCTTGGAGTTCCTTTCAGTCTTCACCTGTAAGTTTCACGAAATCCCCCAGCTAACTTGAATTGATTTGATTCCAGTTGGGATACGGCGGGACAAGAAAAGTTTAAATGCTTGGCGTCTTCTTATTATCGCTCAGCACACGGTAAACACTAAATTAAAAATTAAAAATATTTAAATTTTTTGTTGATAGTCATAGTTATTGTTTTTGATGTTACAAAAATGAGTTCGTTGGCCAACTGTGTTGAATGGTATAAAACAGCTTTGAAAGAGTACGATCAAGATGGTCATCCATACATTATACTGGTCGGGAACAAAATAGACGCCATCGTAAGTGCCATATGACAACATAACCAAACTCAATTTTTTTGGTTGGCTGCTATCGCCATATGTTTTGGGCCCGTTTTTGTAAACATTCCTTGAAACTCCTTTCCTTAACCAAAAGGATATCGTGAACGTAGGCTTTAAGGGAAAATCAAGGATTGAGTTATCAGTGGAAGTTTTAATGAGAGCATAAAATAAAGACTAAGTGGTCTTTACTCTTACTTGGTCTTTATTTATGATGAGCCTTCCGCTCGAGGACTCCTTAAGGTACCTAGAAAAAACGGAAGGATTCTTTTTATTTTAACTCACACATCACTTCAAGGGAGGTTCAAGTACGAAATAACGTCAAGGAAGGATTTTCAAGGAAATTTTGGAGAAAAGGGTTCCTTAATAAAAATTTATAAATACGGACCCCTAAGTCAAAAAACGCTAAAATTTTACATTTTCAGAGTCCAATAACATACGACAAAATTGAAGGATATGCGGAACAAATATCCGACAATTTGGAATGTGAATATTGGCCTGTATCCTCCAAAACAGGTGCCAATATAACAAGACTTTTCTTCAGAATCGCGAGCTTCTCTTTTCAGTCTTACATTTTAAAAGAAATCGTGAAAGACGAGGAAAAGACTATCGGAACGATTTGTGGGTATATTTTATGTACAATGTTGAGAAATTTCACCTTTTTTAATATTTTTTTCAGCTCTACACAAGAAGTCCAAAAGAAAACGATATAAAACCTGTAAAAGCAATAAATGTTCATAAAAATGAATTTTAAAACTTTAATCGGAAGACGAAAAAAATCATTTTAATCTTTATATAGAGATAGAATAGTATTATCGATGCTAGTCTAAATATTTTAATGTCTTTCATAAAACAAAATGAATATCTCTTGTAAATGAATCAATAAAATATTTTTTTAAACTTAAAAGAGCCCGACACTTTTTGAATTTGGCGCTTTTTTCCTTCTCACGGGAGGGAAAACTATAGTTTGAGAGGCAACACTGCTATTTCAAAGTAGAAGGGGGAAAACCGATGAAGGCCAAATATGATATGGACTTTGATTTCTAGTTGTTTGACTTGTATACTGGCTAATCGTCGTCCAAATATCGTCCGCATAGTTTGAGTTTCTTTTTCAATAAAAAGTGATAGTAACTTCTATTTTTATAAGGGACATTCTCCCTCATGATATCATCTACACGTGCTTAAAACCTTCAGTAAACTAAGTTCTCTCAAGGTAAGAACTGACATAACTAGCTGCTCAATATTTTTATTAAGATAAACAAAAATCAATAAAATTAAACAATACAACATTTCAATCGCTCCTTGTTTATATTTAATTTTTTATTTATTCTTCTATATTGTATTTTGGAAGCGGCGTCTTCTTTCTGAATAATGCAATATTCTATTGGAATCGTAGATGAGACCTTTTCCCTCTGTCATTTTATTCGAATCTTGAGGTAATGGAGGAGCAAAAATAATATATCTTTGCTAAAGTAAAATGGTGATCTTGAGCAACAGGTGTTTCTGCATTTAGTTTTAAGGAAGGATGTTTTGGGGATGTAACTGCACTATTGCCTCACTCTCACTTTCACCATGAATATTTCTGTTCCTCGAAATACTCTGCCACTAATAGACAATGTTACGAACTCCTGACCTTATTTATTCTTTTCTTATCGAATATGCATTATACAATAAGGGTTTTATAAATATGTTTTGCGGGCTTTGCCCTATATGAACAACTTTCAGTGGTACTCTGACCATGCGGACTAGACTGCAAGTTCTGGGCGCCCTACCTGTCTTTCTTTGTCCCTTGTAGTATCATGTAAAAAGGTATTATTACGTTATTGAATTCTCGGACTAAAACGCCCCCTAAATCGTGCTAAATATTAAGGAAATGAAATTTTCGGACTACATCCGACAAAACACGAATTCCTTATGAGCGCTAAAAAATGAGTGTTTCTTGGACAAAAAAATAAGAAAAATGCAACTGGTAGCACCGAATTTTCTTTGACTTCACGACTTCGAGTTGACCTGTAACGTGGGATGTCACTCAAAAAGTAACATCAGACGGAAATTTTTGACTATGACCGCTTCAATATTTATACACCAAGTAGTTCTAACTCTTTTGGCGATCCTGAGACCACATACATAATTTCTCCGATGATTCATCTTTGCAGGTGGGCAAACTGGCTCACGGGATAATAAGAATGTGCAGGAAGGAGTCTCCACCACGAATCCTTCAACTGAAATTACTTAAATTACTGGTCGTTCATTTTTCAAGGCCGTTTCTTATTTTGTTTGTTATGTTGGCGCTAGACGCATTAAAATATTTGAAACACTAAATTGTCAAGAGAGTCAAGATCACGTAGCAAATAAGTGACAGTTTTCATATGAGGTGCCCAGTTGAACAATGAGTGGCCGAACAATTTTCCCGTTCAAGAGATTTTTTCCGTAATTTTTTCAATATCAATCTACGATGACGTATGTATTCTGACGTACTTGCAAATTACCAACTTAAATCAAAATAAGTTCGTTGTCTTTTGCACCATTCGTTAAAATTATCTGCGTCAATTGAAACCTGACGTCCGTAGCTCGCAGACGTTTCCCCAATTTGATATTTTAATAAGGAAAAATTAAAATGATGTATTTGATTGATTATTTTATAAATAGTAATGATCGATTTGATGGTAATTTTTTAGAAGAAATATTATAATTAGCTATTCTTTATTTATGTATTATGCTGGCTTTATTGTTACTCGTATCGCACATAACGCAGATTGTAGTAAGGGTAAAAAATAATAAATGGTGCTTTCTGATTAGGCTTATGACGCCAAAAAGAGTCGTGGAATATCCGTTTTCTCATTCGCTGTCTTAAGTTTTTAACGCTCATTTTCTTGGGGACCAATTGGCCGGAAATTTGAACTAATACAGAATATTTAAAATAGCTAATGGATAAAATGAGATCAAAAAAATTAATGCTAGATGGACCTATTTTTGTTGGGAATCTGCATTAATTCGTCTAGAGTAAAGGGTTGAAGATGTCAGACACTTACTTTCAAGTGTTTATGATTACGAAAGCTAAATACGTAAAGAATGGAATTATTTAACTCAGAATTGACGATCTCCTTTTAATTTTTAACGTTTTCGCTTATTAGTCAAGGAGAAGTGGCCAAACAATACGTCGTAGAATTTAAAATAATGTATAATCCTTTTGTGTCGGGCCAAAAAAAAGGTTCCCACCTTTTCTTACGGAAAATAGCAAAGAGGGGGGTTAAAGCGCTTTAAAAAAATCTTTTGAAATCTTTTTATGTCATTTTACCATAGAACAGTGGTCTGTTAGTAACTGACCTCGCGTCAACCCCTGGGCATGCACCGCGACTTCTTCACCAATTACATTATCAATCGTAAGTCAATTTTACGTATAGATTTCTCTTCTTGGAAACCTATTTTGTAATTTATTTTTCTCCTAATTTTCAAATGTTAATCTTTCGAAAATATTTCGTGTGAGGATTGTTTTCCCATATTTTTCCGAACGATTTTTACGTAAAAATTTTACGTTTTAAAAAATCATGTTATCTTATCTTTTTTTTTTTCTTTTAATTTTTATAGTGTATTCAAGTGATTTAAATTTTGACGTCTCATTTTAGCATTGAATCGACTATTGCGTAAATGTTAACACCTTAAAAGAAAGAATAAAAAATTCACCAAAAAGCGACAAGGGAGGGAAATAAAAATTCTCATAAACCTCATTTGCCTACGTGGAATAATCAAGAACTTAACGTCACGTAGACCTTCCGGCATGACCTAGTGGAAAATTCGATTAAAATAGGAAGTCTGAATTTATTACTTTTGAATTAAAAGAGAAAGTTTTTTCTTCAAACAGTTAAACGAATTTTTCTTCGAAACCACACGTGGAAACTTGATTTAAAGACGAAAAACAGTTTCCTGTCTCTGAAAGGAAATTTTCTTTCGGTGTATTACATAATCAGCTGTCGGTCAGGGATTCATCCATTTTTACGAATCCCGAAATACATTTCCACACCCCTCACCCTGTAAATCTAAAGAGCATTCATAAATAATAAGTCTTTCGAATGATAGATCGAGCTAAATATTCAAACAACATTTCTCTTTTTTTAAAGGCATTCTACAAGTTAAGAATTAAGGCCTTTTTTTTCAGCCCAAAAGCAACGTGAAGGTTGTCCGAGCTAGGAAATGGCGCTTCTAAAATTTAGGTCGTCGACTTGCAAAACCTTGAACTTAATTTTTTTCGTAAAAACCTTTCAAGTGTTTTAATTGACTTTTATTTTTTTGATCGGCACTTCTGATGAAATATTGAAGGATATTATTGAGTACTCAGTGTACCGTCAAGGGCTTTATTCTTAATAATATTTTTAAAAATTTTTGATTGTTCGTGGGCAGCAATCATTACAACGGAAATAGATGTTAGCGAATCTCCGGAGAGTGTATGAGATAGTTTTTATTATGGGAGGATAAAGAGTACCAAACTCTGAAAAAAGTACTAAAATACTGGCAACTCCGTAACCCTTGATTACACAGTAACCTAAGGCTGCCCTCTCGAAAAAAATTTTAAGGCACAAAGGGGAAAAAATTAAACATTTGGGCCAAATGTGCTGAATCATTCCCCGTCTCGTAATCTGGAAGAAATTAGTCTCATTTTTATTCTCCCTACTCTTTATATATTCCCACCCATGACTGTGAGATTTTTTAATCACGCAAAATTTATTCGAGTTCCGTGGGTCTTCGTGCGCGGTACACAGCGCGTCCGTTTGTCAGACCTTGTGGAGTAATCATCGCCGATACGCAGTTTTTAGGTATTTACTATTTCAAGTTCCTCACTTTGATGAATTAGTACGTTTATTTACTTTCTGTGATACACTCAAGAATTTCGCAGTTTTAATTTTATCACCATTCTCAAATATTATGTAAGTAAGCCATAGTTTTTATCGTCCTGGTTTTCCCTTGCTGTCATTTATTTTTACAAAAAATTCTTTGTCCTAAGCCTGAAAGTGAATTTAACAAGTTTTCATTACACTAACATCAATTTATTTCCTTCGTGACATTCGTCCATTGGATCTGGTATTTCGCACGATTCAGAACCATGCAGTACTATGATCCTTTTTTTTAAAAATGGGTTAGGGTTGTGATGTTATACACCACTTTCTGCCCTAGGTGTGTAACGTACCCAGTAATCGTTTAAGCAAAAGGTCATTCAAATCTTATCTTATATTAAATTTTACGATTGTGTCTTTCAAGTGGATCTTCGTCTCATAACATTTTTTCTCTCCTTACCTCGGCAATAAAAAAAAGGTAAATTTTTACCTTGGCAGACCGTTTTTGTGAAAAAGTACGGACGATCACTACTAAACAAAAAAATTAAAATTATCATTTAGTTGTATAACGTCTCCAATACAGGTTCTAGTTTGCCCTTGTAAGTCTGACATTGAACAATTCGTAGTGATGACCGTCCTTGTGGGAATTTTACGTCCGAAAAAAAATTCGAATAAGTTTGCCTATTCAGTAAATTACTCATTGAAATTCTGATATTGAGTTTTCCTCTACGGAAAAATTTTCAAATACGTTTATTATCAAAGGAGTCTAATAATTTCCCTAGGTAGTTGAACTACATTATCTATTGTTTTCACAAGTTATTGCGAACCCGTGGACTTATCTACCTTGTAATGTTGGTTTTGTATGCCACATATTGCTAAAATACATTGTATTAATTAAGATACAATGGTAGTTATATTTTGAAAAATTTTTTGTGTTCTTTTTGATAAAATGTTCACTTATATTAAAAAATAAAACGTTTTCCTCTATTATTTTTTTTTTCAGAAACCATGGACGCCAAAGAAAATATAACTGAAGCTGGTGTTGGAAGTGATGAACCCTTGTTCGGGGTGTTGGACATCGCTCTTCTGGTCGCACTGGCCGGTGTGGCCTTCTGGTGGCTGATGAGAGATAGGCAAAATAAATCAGCATTAAAAGAAAAAGCTTATTCTATACAGTAAGTTAAATTTATTTTTTATTTTTTTGATTATTCATCTCTCAACTAATCTTTTCAGGCCTATGGCGATGAGTTCCACACCTCAAAACACAGAAAATTCTTTTATCAAAAAACTTAAAGCAAGTGGGAGGAGTTTGATTGTGTTTTATGGAAGCCAGACTGGTACAGGTGAAGAATTCGCTGGTCGAATCGCCAAAGAAGGAATTCGGTACAAGTTAAAAGGGATGGTCGCCGATCCTGAAGAGTACGATATGGTAACATTAACTATTATTTTAAGAGTGATAAATTAAAACGTTTTATTTTAGGAAGATCTTATACAAATGAAAAATATTCCTAATTCATTAGCCGTTTTTTGTCTTGCCACTTATGGCGAAGGAGATCCCACAGATAATGCCATGGATTTTTACGAATGGCTTCAGAACGGAGAGGCCGACTTAACTGGGCTTAATTATGCTGTAAATAAAAGACTTTTTAGTTTTTGAAAAATAGTAACTTTTATTTAGGTTTTTGGTCTTGGGAATAAAACTTATGAGCATTTCAACGAAGTCGGAATTTACGTTGATAAACGACTCGAAGAACTCGGTGCGACCAGAGTTTATGAACTTGGACTTGGGGATGATGATGCAAAGTAAGTTTTCACTCATTCGAAATTTATTTTTATCTTTGTTTTAAGCATTGAAGATGATTTCATCACATGGAAAGACAAGTTTTGGCCAACGGTTTGCGATTATTTCGGAATCGAAGGTGCAGGAGAAGACGTTTCCGTTCGTCAGTACAAGCTTACTGAGCACATCGATAATATTCCTGATAGAATTTACACTGGTGAAGTCGCCAGGATTCATTCCTTATCCAATCAAAGACCGTAAGTTTATTTTTGTTCGACCAGATAATTTTTTAAAATTTTTTATTTTAGTCCTTTTGACATTAAAAACCCATATTTGGCTGCCGTCAAAGTTAACCGTGAACTTCACAAAGGAGGTGATCGATCATGCATGCACATCGAATTCGATATTGAAGGCTCTAAAATGAGATACGACACAGGTTTTTAAATTTTAAATAATATGTAGCAAATTTTTAATTTTTTGTTTTCAGGTGACCATTTGGCAGTTTACCCAGTCAACAATGCTGATCTTGTCAACAAAATTGGGGAGTGCTTAATGTCAATCTTGATATTGTTTTTACTTTAACTAACACTGACGGTAAAACAAAGAAAAATCTTATTTTGATGTGATTAAAAATTTTATTTTAGAGGATTCGAGCAAAAAACATCCCTTTCCATGCCCGTGTTCATATAGGACTGCTTTGACACATTACGTCGACATAACATCAAATCCTCGTACTCATATTCTAAAAGAACTTGCTGAATATGCTTCTGATCCTAAAGTAATTTATTATAAAAGTGTTATTTAAATTTAATTGTTATTTCAGGAAGCTGAAATGCTTAAATCGATGGCTAGTACGTCCGCTGAGGGGAAACAACTTTACAGCAAGTGGATCAACCAAGATAATCGCAATATCGTTCATATTTTAGAAGACTTACCCTCAGTCAAGCCTAAACTCGATCATTTGTGTGAACTTCTTCCAAGACTTCAATGTCGTTACTATTCGATTTCATCTTCCTCTAAGCTTTATCCGACAAGCGTCCACATCACTGCTGTTAAAGTTGAGTACGATACTCCAACCGGTCGTAAAAATAAAGGTGTGGCAACAACCTGGCTTTCTGAAAAAGTCCCAACTGATCCTAATGCACTACCTGTTGTCCCTATATTCGTGAGAAAATCTCAATTTAAGTAAGTAAATTTTAAGAAATAATATTTTCATTGATTTTTATTAGATTGCCCACGAGATCTCAAACTCCTATAATCATGGTTGGTCCTGGTACAGGATTCGCTCCCTTCAGAGGTTTCATCCAAGAACGTGACTTGGCCAAACAAGAAGGAAAACCTGTAGGAGAGACCATCCTATATTTTGGATGCAGGAAAAAAAGCGAAGACTACATCTATGAAGAAGAACTTGAAGAATATGTTCAAAAGGAAACTTGAAAGTTCATGTTGCGTTTTCGCGTGACCAAAAAGAAAAAATTTATGTGACGCATCTTCTTGCCCAAAATGCCGACGAAATATGGAACGTAATCGGCGAAAATAACGGACACGTTTATGTCTGCGGGTATTTGAAATTTCACTTAATTTTTGTTGATTTTCATTCTTTTATTCAGGGATGCGAGATCGATGGCCCGTGACGTCCACAACATACTACTTAAAGTCGTCCAGGAAAAAGGAAAGATGACTGAAAGTGAAGCTCAAGCATACATTAAAAAAATGGAAGCTCAAAAAAGATATTCAGCCGACGTATGGAGTTAATTGTGCCTTACAAAAGAGCTATTTTTACGCTTTTTCTATTACAAAACATGACATCTATTTTTGTACATAAATTTGACTTGGCATTCCAAACGTTGATCTTAGGAATGTGATAAAGAAAATATAAAAAGTTTATATTATTTTGTTTTACAGTATAAACTAAGTTAAGATTATTGGAATTTCCCTCAGAAAAAATTCAAAATTTCAAAATTTTGTTGTTATTATTTTCCAGAGTTATTTTTGTTTTTGATCGTTGTTACCATTTTTTTTGTTTAGTTTGGCTGGAATTTATGATTTTGTTTTATCTGTGACATATTTTATGAAAAGATGTGGAAGATGCCTGATAATAATTATGGAGTTAAGGTTTTTGGATATTTTATTATTTAACTTCCTTCACCCTTTGGATTATTCGGTTTTGAGTGGAGTTAAAAAAAATTTTTTTTTGAAAATATAATCTTTAATTAGTTTTTATAAAGTTTTATCGATGATGCTGATTATGAAAGAACGAGAATTTCGTATTCGTGGAATCTTTCTTCTTGGCCGTTGTATGGAACATAAAGGCATCCATGGCTAGGATGGACCTAAAAAAAAGTAAAATTATTACTTTTTACTTATAAAACTTGTCAATGTACCTTTCCAGGTGTCATGGTCCCTTCAAGCATTGTGCGACCCATGTAGAGCCCCTCGCCATCTCGAGTGTGTCCAATCCTGATCGCTTCTGGTGGGACGTCTCCACCACTAGCGTACTTCCATGCGACATGAGCGCTACATAAGACCTCATAATCGCTTTTACTGATTTCTTCTCCACTGTATGACACAAAAGCGCATCCGTGGTTCGGTGTCACTTTCGCCGGGAGAAGATCACCATCGTGGTACGACCTTCCGACATAAATTGGTCCACCATCCTTATCCATTCCCGCATGGACTGCATCCGGAGGTACCGCTCCTCCATAACAAGGTGCCCATTGAAACGTCCCAATACAAGTTGATGGTGGTATCCAATTATATCCTTACAAAAAAAAATTTAATATAATCTTATCGTGAAATTTATCATTCTAGAAAGCAAAATTGGCCAAAAAAATTTTGTCAGCTTTTTCAAACGAGCCTTATGTGAAGTGTACCACACCCTCCAGATAAGATAAGTCAAAAACAAATTGTACCATTATCATAAATCAATAATTAATTATTTAACTTTTTTGACAGACATTGCCAATTTTGGACGCTACATCAGAAACCTCTGACTAAACTAAATAAACACAAAACTTAATTACTATCATATATGAATCATATTTTGTCTAACAAATGACTCAATCTTTCAGAGGAAATGTAAAAAACAGACGTGAGTGTTAAAATATAGAATAAGGCCGTTATTCATATTCATAGATGATAATTTGACACAAGCCAGGCCTTATTTACACTAGAACACAAGACCTTCAACTTCTAAAAATAAGAAAATGAAATAGGTGTGTAATAAATATTAATTTCTCCTTAATACTCAAAAGTCTTTTGTTTGTATAAAAAATATTTTATTCTTAAGGACAGTGCATAATCTACTTCTATTTCTAGAGACTTGTCTTTCGTCGATGAAATTCAAAAATAAATTTTTGAGAAAGGAATAAAATTGATCAAAAATAGAAGAATTTTAAATTGCAATAAAATATCATTAATGAAACAGTAAAACCCTTATGGATTTAACCACTTCAAGGACGTCGGTATTCGGCACAACATTTGGAATGTGGGGGGGAAAAATTTTGTGTGAAAAATCTCACTCACCTGCCATGCTTCTCTTATGAGTGTTGAATATGTACTGACTCAATGAGGAGGGATGGAACACGTATTTGTCATATTTATCGCCTTTTTATCACCAAAGCGAATAACGTTAAGCAAACACTTGCAATTGAAATAAACGAAAGATTCTTCCGAACATAGGCTACAAAAATTTTTTTAGTTTTTTAAATAAAATTTTTATTGATTTAAAAAAATGGACAGTGGTACATAATTCAAAATTATGATAAAACTAGGATTTCATATTCAAAAAATTTGTTTTCACTCCCATTGTAGGGGACGTAGAGGCATCCGTGGCTTGGATGAACCTAAAAAAAATGTCAATACCTTTTTTTTTAAGTTTAAAATTATTTACTTTTCCTGGAGTCATGGTTCCATCAAGCATGGTGCGTCCGACGTAGAGACCCTCACCATCACGAGTATGTCCTACTCTGATCGCCTCTGGAGGAACTTGGCCGCCCCTTGCCTCTTTCCAGGCGACATGGCTGCTGCAAAGTACTTCGTAATCATATTTCTGAATTTCCTCTCCGCTGAAAGAAACATAAGCGTGGCCCTGTCTTGGTGTCACTTTGGCAGGGAGCAGGTCCCCTTCGTGGTAAGCGCGCCCGACATAAATTGGTCCTCCGTCTTTGTCAACTCCGCCATGAACAGCCTGTGGTGGTACAGAGCCACCAGAAGAGGGAACCCATTGGAAAGTTCCAATGCAGCTTGAAGGAGGAATCCAGTGATGACCTGAGCAATAAAATATTAATTAAAGAAATTTTTCATTGGCACATCCATTAAAAATAAAAATAGATTTTTAAGAAATATACCTCGAAGATGTTATAAAACACGAAATAATTTGATTTACTTACCAGCCATGTTCTTGGTTTCGTTAGCAATCAGTTTATGACTTTTTAAATGCGGGATTTGACGTTTTTATTGAGCACCTTCATGGATAAGAAACTTGGGCGCGACCCTTCTCAGAAAATCACTTGAAGATAACTAAGTATTTATTAGGAATAAAAATTTTAATAGATGTAAATTCAGCAATTCTCGGAATTGTAGTAGAAAACGGTACAGCAGTTAATTATTTCAATTTGCATGGTTTAACATCTCGCCATTTTTAATATCTTAACCTATCCATACAGGTCCTTAACCTGTTCAGGTTCCTTTAATATTTAGAAAAACTGTTTTGAAAGTCTTAATTCCAGTTCTTGCTAAAAACTATGAATATGTAAACCACGTTTCTTCTTTGTTCTAAAACATAACACAAAAGCAGGCCATCAAAGTGGATTTTTTTCTGTTAAAATAATTTTCTTCTAATTATTTCGAAGGATTCATTTTTCAGATGAAAATGCTTGAATAATATTATCAATAATTTTTTTAAAATAACTTTTTCCTTTGTGTTCAAGTGTAACTTCACGTCATCCTTGTTCAAACAAGATAAAACTCAATTCTCCCTTTCAGTTTTTAACGAGTCCTCGTTAAGAAAACATCATGGCCGGTCTGTATTAATTATTCAAATTAGCTATTGATAGATTAGTGAATTAAAACAAAATTTTAATTTTTTAAATGTTTATCCAAAAAAATTTTTAAATTAAATTAAAATTGATGGGGTGGGGAATTTAGAGATTATTGAAGGTCTGATTGGCAAGGTTGAATTATAGGATATGGGTGGATCCCACCGACAAAATGCACCGGTACGTTCCATGGATTCCTGCACATGGAAGCGCTGTACCTCTTGATGCTGTTCCAGCGGGACGAGACAAAGATGGCGGCCCACTTTTTGCAGGACGAGCTTTTCATTGCGGAGACCTAATACCTGCAAAAGTCGCTCCAGCCACGGATGTGCTTTTGTCTCTTATGGAGGTGAAGAAGTCATGAAACACAGCTATGAGGTAACTTCAACTCTATAATCGACTAAAAATAATAAAGTTAATTCAGGTTTTATCAAGTAGACACGTTGCCTGGAAATACGCCCGAGGGGGCGAAGTACCTCCTGAAGCATCAGAGTCGGAAACACACAAAACGGCGAACCTCTTTATCTAGGAAGAACTATGATTGACGGAACTCTAACCCCAGGAAAAGTATATTATGATTAAATCATGAAAAAAACATAAAACAATATTTTTACAGGTTCACCCAAGCCATGGGTGTCTTTACATCCCATACGATGGACGTGAAATGAGCTTCCCTGAATATGAAATCCTCATTTTGTGTTAGAAATATTCTCTAAAAATCCCCTTAATTTTAATAAAGCTTAAAATAAAATGTCTCAAAATTAAAATAAATTATCAACTTCAGAATTTCTTTAATGATTCCTGATTCAGGAAATGGGACAGTTGAGGCTAAGGCAAGAACATTTGACGTTCCAGAAAAAAACAAAACAAAAAACTTAAGGGTACAAAATTTTACTCAAATTATTAACACATATTGTACAAATAGGTTTATGTAATTAAAACAAACACAGCCATCACAAATAAAAGAAATAATATTTAAAATATTCAGATCAAAAAATAAATAAATAAAAGGAACCATTAAGTACGTACTTAAAATTTCACAAATTAAAGAAATTAAAGCAAAATGGATTTTTCTTCAAGCCGGGTATTTTACAATTTTACAAAAATTCAGGAGACATCTTTTAAAACAATAAAAATACGCAAAAGTTGGACGGAGATGATCCTAAAAGCCAACTTTTGCCTCATATACAACCTAAATACAACAAGATATTTTAAAAACCACTATTCTATGCACAATCCACAAAAATATCAAGTCCCAGTATAAAAGGTGAGTACACAAAATCTTATCCTCTAATTGGTTTTTTTTATCAACAATAAAAAAATTTTAAAATGTAGGGAAAATTTAGGACATTTAACATTTTTAAAATCAGAAACTTCAAAAATATCAAAAGACCTAAAGTTTAGTTAGAACTACACTGTAATCTGATCTTAATTTTTAAACTAAAAAATTACAGGTATGAAATAAAATATGAGGACATCCTAATGGTCGACTTAAAATTCTAAATTGCACGTTATAATAATTTAGGTGTAAATTTTGATTTTTGTAAAGTGCTAAGCTAAAGTATATAATATAAAAGACTAAAATTTAGCACTGGGAATGAACACAAAATTGTTGTCTGGTTGGAAACTGAAATAATAAGAATGAAGGCTCAAACGGTTTCGTATTTACGTATTGAACGGGACATGCAGCAAGCGAAGATAACGCCAATGAACTGAAAAATGAAGATAGAAAAAAGATTTTATTATGGTGAATTTTTTACCTGAATAAAACCAACGACCAAGCCAAATATGATTATTCCAAAAATGTTGTTTGCGAGCGAGTTGGCGAGGGCAGGAAGACAACCTTCTTGACTCACTTGAGGGTTTCTTGTACCAGATCTGTCCTCAATGCAGGCTTTATCCAAAGGTAGACTTGGGCAGCAGTTGTGCGGTAGTGTACCGTTGAAATTTCTCGTTTTGAACCAATCAGTATACGAGTTCACTCCACAACATGAAAACTAAAAGACAAAATTAAAATATTCCATCTTTTCCATCTGCTTACATCATATTGAAGGACATCCCAGGTATTTGTGCTGTACTCATTGGTGCTGTATTCATACAAAGATTTATTCATCTTTGTCTCAAGCATTTTATTCAGGTCGTCTTTCAATAGGTAGCCGGTGATTCCACCAACGGCTTCAAGAGCAAAAATCAAGCATAGAAGAGCAGCAAACTGAAAATTGAAGAATTATTTTTATGTGCTCACATCACCCCCACTCCCGGATAATCCTACAGAAAATACTGTAAAGTGACTGTCAGTCAATGTTTAGCTTCCAGTGATATCCATTGATTACTTATCAGTTATGTGACTGTCAGTCAATGTTTAGCTTCCAGTGATATCCATTGATTACTTATCAGTTAAGCATATTCACACACACATTTAATACCAATGAACGACCATATTCATAGAAAAATGAACTTACAGTCATGAGCATGTAATTGCTCTCCTTAATGGCACCACAGCAACCGAAAAAGGCGACAATGAATATAAAAATTCCGATTCCATAAAAATTAAAGATAGTGAAAACATTCTGTCTTCCATGAGGGCCCCATAATTGGAAAACATGTTCATCACCATCACTCCAACAGTGAGGATAACGATTCCAGATATCTATTCCAAACAGAAATAATCCAAAAATGAATAAATTCGCCATTTACAAAATGATCAGTACTTACAGCAAAAAGAAGATTAAAAGAAAAAGAAGATATTTGATACAACTCATTCCGATGGAATCCATTTTTAATTTCTTTTTTAATTTTATACAGACAAGACAAAAAACGAACTTAAAAAACTTTGGTAATAAGGAAAGATTCACGTTAAACAAAATCAGATCAATTATTTTGGTTCATTTGTTAAAATAAAATTAATGGTAAAAAAAAAATGTTGACAAGCCCTCGGGCCGACTAAGGAAGTATGAAAGGAGTGACAGCCGACAGGACTCAGGACCGGAAGATCTCTTTTTATGCGACCTCAATTGAACATTATACCAAAAATGACGTAAGAGTCACGCCTAAAAAGAAAAACGCGGGAAAGCTTCTACCGCTCCGCGTGGGGAAAGGAACCGGGTAAAATCAGCTGATTTCCCTTCAAAAAGCAGGTTTCACGGGGTGAAAAACGGCGCGACCTTGAACGAGTGAAGAAATCGCGGAATTGAGGAAACGAGAGACACAAGAATCAAATTTTTTATTCGTCTTTCCGTTGAGATGGGAATTAATTTGGATTTTAAAAAGAAACACTCCTCATACCCATAAAACGTGTCTTTCACTTATTTTGAACTTTTCAACTTCAAAACAACTATTATATTTAAATATTAAATGTTCCTTTATGGTTTCTCAACGTAGTGGTCTATTTAATTTCTTCCCGAGGCCTGTTCGAAGATGTCACCCCGAGATGACGAACCGTGAGTTGCCTTTTTTACAAAAATTAAAACTAATCTGTTTTTTAGGGATTTTGATCCCAGCGATAGTGCGATAATTAAAGAGATTTACGATAACGAAAACGCTCACGAAACATTCGGCGACGAATTGGAAAGGGCGTTGGAAGCCGGCTGTAAAATAATTATAATCGAGCCTGCACGGCTCGGAGACGAAACTGCCCGTTGGATCACAGTTGGAAATTGCCTTCATAAGACAGCCGTCATATCTGGCTTGGGAGCTTCATTATTCAGTAAGTTTTCAAGTAAAGCAAGAAGTGAGAGTTAATGCGTATTTTTAGGTTTGCTTTGGGAAGAGTATCCACTGACTTATACCCCATTAGGGGTTGTCTCATTCTTCTGCACCGGCCTCTACACCGTCTCATGGCAGTTTGACCCGTGTCAAATATCAAGTGTTCCCTCCGCATTCGAAACAGCTCGCAAAACTTCCCCTTTTCAACGCCCTCTCGTCCGCCTCGCCCATCGTCCTTATTCGGAAAAACGACTCCCGCCGTAAAGTCCTCCATTGCTCTGTTACCATCGTCTCGACAATACTGTGCGCCTGGAACCTCTATAAAGTCTTTAACAAATAGTTCAAACTTAAAATCATAGATCAAAATGTTTCCTGTAGATTTCCCTTTTATTCGGAAACTTACGAACAGCACATCAAAGTATGATTTGCTCAATTTTTAGACCCAAAAATCAATTGCATTTTTTTTTTTAAAGCTTAGGAGTAATTAATTATAGAGTCGTTCCTTTTTCTATTTTTATTTCTTGTTGACTATAATAGTGGTAATCATGCAGTTCATTCTGCATAGTACCTAATTCGTTTAAATAGTAGTCTAAAAGAGGAAATGGAAATATATTTTAATAAATTTAAAAGGCAGCGTTCAATGTTGTTTTCTTTTTTTGTGATACTTAAGTTTTATGAATTTTTATCTTTTTTTATTTCAGATTCGTAATCTATGCACTAAGTCGATATGAGTGCGGATGTTCCACCACCAGGAAAGTAGGCGGTGGCTTTCTGCCATTTTGCCTTGGCACACATTCTGAGCCAAATCCTTTGGAAACTACAGGTGTCCCAACTAGACTGAACCAGCAAATTTACAGCAAAGCATTTTGTCCTAGAAAAAATTAAGTTAAATGTTAACCCCCTTATTTTTGGATACGGAATCGACTGCACTTGGTAGGTTTTGGTTTTGTATTATCAACTTTGGTAGCAACTTTCGTCATTTTAAATGGGACTCCATGTTTTTAATTTTAAGCAACTTTTACTTAGGCCATTTTTCGATTGGAGCAGTTTCAATTTCTTCGATTGAACCACTTCTATAATTTTCGTCCAACATAAAGAAGTAAATATAAGCCCCAAATACCAAAATCTAAGGGGGTTTATTTTGAACTTTTTTTTCTAGGACATTTAGTCACTTTTTCTGGAGAATTTAACTTTGCCATCAATTTTGTGGGACACACTGTATACAATCCAAACTGTGTAGAAAGAATTTTCTTGAATATTATTTGATTTAATGTGATAGTTGAGCTTGCTATTTACCAAATGTGTAGTAGCGTTGAAAGGAAGAAAGGTAAAAAAGGCACACTCGATAATAATAGATTTACAAAAGACAATTTCAGCATAAAATGGAATATCAAAGACTAGAAAAGTTATAAAAATGTTACCTTACAAATCTTAAGTGACTTAGGTAAAAAGATTTGGCTTCTAAAAATGAAAACTAATAAAAATTTGGCTTTCTAGTTAAATGACTAGAATTTTGGATAATACTTGAAGGTAAAGAAAAAATATCACAGAATTCTTAGAAGGGCTATCTCTGTCGCCGGTTCTTTGAGCGAAGCAACCTTTGAAAGAATTGAGGCGGACGTCGATTTCACCATCTTCAAGCTATAAACGAAAAAGTTATTCGAGATTTCAGGATTTTTAGGGACTGACTTGATCTTGGTAATAAATTTGCTGGTAGCAAGTCGGCGAGATGCATTCACGTACACATTTGAGACGAGCAAGCGCTTTCTGCAAAGAGCATGTTGGGTTCTGCTCACATGCTGCTTCGAACTCTCTATAAGCCATTTCCTACACACAAAAAAATCAATTAAATCTCTTTAATATTCCATTATAAACTCATTTACGTTCTTGTTGGTTTCCTTGTAAGGATATTCTGGAAAAACGAACGTTGTCGTTTGACAGTTTATAGAGAGTAATAAAACAGAAAATATATAAAGAAATATTTTCATATTTCAATTAAGAATTAGTTTTTAGCTAACTCTGAATGAAGAGTCCCGGATAAAGTTGTGCGTGAACGAGGAAGTAACTACAGGTTACAAGTTACAAGTTAAAACTCTCAACAATGGTTGCCATCATGCTTCCGGAGTTTTCCCGCTTCTAATGTATAGCATAGTGGTGAATCTACCTAAAAATTTTAGGGAAATTTTTTTAAAATGTAAAAGATGGTTTTTCTCTCGTATTTATCAGTTGTTTTATAAATTTTAAGCTTTAAATTTTTGCTTTAAAACTTAGATTAGGTGTTAACTAAGAGTTAATTTCTTTTAAAAAAAGAAAAAGTGCTTCAATGGTTTGGTTCTACTGGTGTTATCTTAAGAAATTGACAAAAGTGGGATATTCCAACAAAGTTATCTATTTAATGTATAAATTTCAGCCTTTGAGTGTCCCTCTGGCAACTGCGAAGCGCTACCTTAATATCCATGAGCATATGAGCTACACCATTCTGCGTCAAAATGGTATTCCGGTACCAAAATTTGAGGTCGTCAAAGACCCTGAATGGCAATCAAAGCAGCAGAATGCCTCGAAACTGACTCGCTAATTATGAAAGCTCAAGTTTTAACAGGAGGGCGAGGTAAAGGAAAATTTAAAAAAAGCGGCAAGCCTGGAGTAATACCATTTTCTCTGTAAGTATACTTAAACAGAGGATATGAACATAAATTTTTAGCCCTCAGGATGCAGAAAGTTTAGCATCAGCAATGATTGGTGATATACTAGTCACCAAACAGACAGGTTCTGCAGGAAAAATATGCAATTCGGTCATGATTGCTCAAAGAAGCAATGCAAAAAAGAATACTACTTGTCAATCACAATGGACAGAGCTTATAATGCAAGCAAAATAAAACTATAAATTGTTACTTTTTTAATTTTGATACTCAGGGTCCTCTAATTATTTCATCTTCTGAAGGAGGAGTTGATATTGAAAAAGTGGCCTCCGAAAACCCTGATGCCATTAAAAGAACTCCTGTTGATATCATAGAGGTAGGAATTGAAATATTCTTAGTTTACCATAAGATCTCCCTTTTATGGTTAAAAAATTCGTTTTTTTATGTGCTGAGTAAGCACAGAAAGCATAAAAGAAGTGAAGAATTGTTTTAGGCTTGGAGACAGAAAAAGCTGAAGAAATTGCTTGTGGAATAGGGCTTTCAAGTCGAAAGGAAGAGTCGGTGAAATTTTAAAGAAGATGTACAAAATTTTTATTGACTTAGATTCGTCATTGATTGAAATCAATCCTTTTACTGTCGATGAAAATGAGCAACGTACTTTACAAAACTAAAATACGCTTAAAACTGCCTTTTAGTTTTATGCTTGGATGCGAAGATCAACTTTGACGACAGCGCAAAATTCAGGCAAAAGGAAATTTTTGCTCTAAGAGACTTAAGTCAGGAGAATGATAAAGAAATTAGAGCCGACTCATTTAATTTAAGCTACATCGCTCTCGACGGTTAGTCAAAAATTAATTTAAGTATCATTTTTGTTTGTTTAGGAAATATCGGTGTCATGGTTAATGGAGCAGGGCTTGCAATGGCCACGTTAGACATAGTCAAACTATCAGGTGGAGAACCTGCTAACTTTTTAGATGTTGGAGGCGGAGCAGACGTCGAACACGTGGAAGAAGCTTTCAAAATAATCATGTCAGATGAAAAAGTAGGAAGAGATTTACTAAAAAAATTAAGATTTCCTTTTTTAGGTCAATGCAATTTATGTTAACATATTCGGAGGTATAATGAGATGTGATATAATTGCTACTGGAATTATTGCAGCCATTGAAAAACGAAAATTAACGTTCCTTAGTTATTCGCTTACAAGTAAATAGTTTCTTTGATACTGCAAATCAATGTCTTTTTCTGTCAGGGTACAAATTACTTGGAAGCCAAAGATATATTGAATTCAAGCAACCTTAAAATAATAGCAATAGACGATTTTAGTGAATCGGCCAAAAAAGTCGTTGAAGTTTCACAATCGAAATAGCCATATAAAATGCTTTATTTAAAACAAACAATAACACATTGGAATAATAAATAAATATAAAATAAATAAAAATAAATTAACATGAAAAAATTATTCCAATTGGACGATAAATCAACATATTATGGTAAAACAATGTTTATGTACAGAACCGTTAAGATGTGAATTATTAGAATGACTAATACTTGATTAAAATTCCTTATGTTGGAAATTTACAAAGGCATTTCGAAGTTCACGTCAAGTTTGGCAGACCTGGCGAGTCCGATGATGGAGGAGAGTTTCACCGCGAGGCGGGCGGCTTCGTCTAAATTGTCGCAAGGTAAGATTTTCATTCCAGAACTTGCGATAAGGACTTTAGCGTCGTCCACGTTAGTGCCCTTAAAATTACAAGACATAAAAAAAGATGGGTTCAAAATATTGAGGTTTACCTGGAGTCTGCAGATAATAGGGACACGGAGTTTTAGCTCTTTAACAGCAGCGATGATACCCTCGGCGATAACATCGCACCTCATAATCCTCCAAAAATGTTAACCATGATAGCACAGACCTTAAATTTAATCAAATTAAAATGATTTTAAACTTTAATAATATTACTTTGGGATCAGCAGTGATGATTTTGAAAGCTTCTTTGACAGCGTTGGCAGTAGCTCCGCCACCGACGTCCAAGAAGTTGGCTGGTTCTCCACCGTGAAGTTTGATGATATCCATGGTCGCCATGGCAAGTCCAGCACCGTTTACAAGACAGCCAATGGAACCTAAAAAACAAATTTAGCATTTTAATTCACAATAAAAATTTAAAAAATACCATCAAGCGCAATGTAGTTCAAATTAAATTTGGCTGCTTCAACTTCTTTGGGGTCTTCCTGAGACCAGTCCCTCAAAGCAAATAATTCCTTTTGTCTGAAATCGGCGTTGTCATCAAATCTGAATTTCGCATCAAGACAAAAATCTGAAAGAAAAGAATGTTACACACATTGAATGAAACATTGAATTTTGGATAAAAATGGGAATTAATAAAAGAAAAGGTCCTTCAAACTTACAATCGCCAGTTGTGTCTTCAGCATAAGGATTAACTTCAATGAGCAGAGCATCTTTTTCTAAGAAGAGCTTGTAAAGGTCCAAAAGCATTTTAGAAACTTGCTCCTTTTTATCAGCAAGTCCAACTTTCGAAGCAATTTCTTCCGCTTCTTGCTTAGTAAGACCTAAAAAACCAAATAATAAATTTAATTGCTTATAAAATGATGAACCTGTAGTGATATCGATGGGAGAGTACAAGATGGCGTCAGGGTTTTCAGCAGCGACTTCTTCAATGTTCACCCCACCTTGGGAAGAAGCGATGACGACCGGGCCCTACAATAATCCGTACTATAAAGCATTCTTTATCTCATACTTACGCTAAATGCCCTTTCCATCATGATTGCGAAATAGTATTCTTTACGAGGGAATTTCCTTTCGGTCACCATAACGGATTGCAGATACGGCCTTTTTCACCGGTTTGCTTCGTGATCAGGTAATCTCCGATCATCTGCCCAGAGATGTCTTCAGCTTCTTCAGGACTAAAAATAGCGCAAGTAGATAATTTTAACTTATTATTGAGAAAAACTCGGAAAAAAGGAAGGTTAGCCTAAGCAATATCTTTCTCCTTATCAGATTAAGATAATGGGATGTCACACTTCTCATGAGTGAACGTTTTAAATAAGATAAGCTCTCGACAAAATTGTAAAAAATATATAAAATCCTACGAGAAAACCATTCTGACGCCTCCTTTTAAGCCACCCTTGAAATGCCCTTTTCCTCGTCCACCAGCCAAAACTTGCGCTTTCAATACAATGTCTTTGATCGCAAGTTTACGAGCGATATCGGCAGCTTCTTTTTTCGTTTTGGCGACTCCGAACTTAGGGACTGGAATGCCAGCGCCAGAAAGGAGCGTATAACTTATGTGCTCGTGAACATTTAAGTTTCTCTTCTGCTCTACGCTCCATGGAGAGACAGAGCTTGCAGAAAGGATCTAAAATAAATTTATTAAATTAACTTCTTGAAATGTAAGAGAATGTTAAAACCTTGGTAGTATTTCTGAGGCCAATTGAGCCAACAGATGAAGCCCGAGTCAAGAAGCTAGCCATTGCTTTTGATTCTCTAATAACTAAAATACTGGTAAACATAAAAATTAAATAATCAAGAAAATAGAAGACTTACCTACCTGGGTTTAAAATTAAACTGTTCCAAGGGACTGGCAGTACAGAAAATCAGAAGACGAAGGCGAAGAAAAATAAACCTGCCCAGAAACAGTATTGCCAAGCGCACAAGATTTCTCAAATTCTCTCCCGTACCTACTGCCAGAATCTAAATGCTATAATTAATTACGTACTCTATCATAAGACAAACGGTCTTTTTTTGTTATTATCGTTATTTATTTAAATTGCTTTTCCTAGTATTCAATAAGACAGGAGGTGGCTCTGATAGTAACTCCTCAAAAGTGAAGGGACAAAAATGTTTCCCGCCTTTTTCTGTTTAATTCGGTTTATCGTTATCATAAAGGTGTACAAGAATGAAGACAAGAAGAGTGTGAATTCGGAAGTATACACAAATTTCTAAATTCCGTGGAATATGCATGTTGCAGGACTCTGTGGTGCTGACTGTTCCGATTTCTGCTTTTGTTTATTGCACGAGGTATGTAATCCCATTTTCTCTTATCATCACTGACACTATTTTCCTTTCTTTTCAAGCCAGCTTCATTATGGACGGCCAAAGCCTAGACTGACCTAGCCGAAATTGGCTTAAAAAGCCAGATTAATTATGGAAGAAGGCAAACAATGTAAACTTCTTGAAGAGTGGGACATTGAGTTTACTCGTCTCTGGTCATTTACTGATATCTATGAAGTATTGAAGAAGGAAAAAGAGTCTAGAAAAATAAAAAACAAGGTCTAAGCTGTGTAATCCTGAAAACTCGATTGATCTTTTTCTGGAAGGTATTGAAGATGCTCTCCAAGTTGATGATGATGAAAGCTTGGACGGAACAGAAGATGATGTGCATATTTCAATGATAGCAGAGAGGCTTGAAGAACCGCTGAAGACTCGTTTGATTGAGAAAGCTTCACTTCTTCTTGGTGACACTGAAGATCTGGAAGATGTTCGCTGCTTTCAAGAACTCAACTTCTGCGATCAGGTATACTATCATGTGGCCAAGGATTTCCGTTATCTTCTACGAAGTCAGATGTGCATTCCGCTTATGTTAAACCGTAGAGATATTGTTCTAATCGCACCTGAAGGCTCTAGAAAGACAAGTGGCTATCTAATAGCCCTGGCATCGATTGTTTTATCATACAAGACAACTTCGCCACAGCCTCAGAGTGTTATAATTGCACCTAATTTCTTAAGAATGAATTATCTGTCAACAATGCTTTACAAAATTTTCAATGGCACATTGAGAGTTTTGGTCTCAGTTGGAGACTCTGCCAATTCCAAAAACGTCGAAGAAATTAGAAGCGGATGCCATATTGTCATCACTTCACCACGCTGCTTTTTAAGATTATATGGAAAACCGATAACAGGTGACCACTTGATCAACATCACCCTCGACTCTGCTAGTGAGTTATTTTCAATGTTTCCTAATGAAATGGAAGAAATTTACCAAAAGACTTCAAATCAAGACCGACAATACATGATTATATCAAGCAACTATCACCCAGAATTTAAAAGTTTTATCTCTCATAAACTAAAGAATCCTGTATTTTGCTCCACCTCCTACATGGACAGCGCACTGTATGCGGAGGTCAAATCCTCATTAATTTTGACGGGAAAAAATTCGAAAAAGGTTCATTTAACTCGAATACTTGAGGAAAACAAACAGTCTAAAATAGTTGTAGTTTGTACACAGTATCATGAAGTTGAAAAAATTTCTCGTGAAATGAAAACTCCGGTACTAACTGCTCATGAGAAGACTAATCTTGAGTACGTGAAGAAAATCGCTAAGATATGGGGCACCAGAAAGGTTCTTATTTGTTCAGACTACATATTACATGAATTAGAAATAACCAATGCGGATATTTTGATTCATTTCTCGATTCCAAAACTCCTCAGTGATTTCAGTCATCGATACTCAGTGTTGAAAGAAAGATTTGTAGAGAAGATTGAAAATCGGGAGGCGAATTCAAACTGCTCTTCTTACATTTTAGTTGATGAGGAAGCCTTGTTGATGTTGCCTCAGCTGTACAAATATGCGTCTTACTATAAGGACCACAACTTGCCTAAGACTTATAAAAAGATAGCTAATAATGTCTTGGAAATTAAAGAGTCGTTAAAGAATTGTAAGATTTGTAGCAACATCTTAAAATATGGCTTCTGTCGAACGAAGCAGTGCAGCGATAGGCACATAATCTATCAATATAAAGATGCTAACGTAATTCCAGCGTACAAGTATATAACTTTCATTGTTACTTGTATCCACGATTTATCCCATTATTCAGCTCGAATTGTGGGATATTCTAATGTGGATGTCTTAAAACGAAACTTAGAAACAAATTTTTCGACATTGCCTTCTGATTTTGTCAAGTTAAGTATGGAAATGATGGAATTCTTCATGAATCGAAAAAACCGGATTGTTTGCTTAAATCCAGTCGTCGGGGAACTGGTAATGGTGCAAAAAGAAGTAGACTTGTTGTTTATGAGAGGTAAAATAAAAAGTATTGTGTATGGAAAAGAAAATTTCATCGATAAATATATTGTGAAACTCATAGATCATGGAGAAGTACTCTCCTTATCGCCCAGAAGTGTATTCTATCTTCCCAAAAGGTTCAGTCAATTTCCTCCTCTAGTTGTCGATATTTTTATTTCAAATGTGTGCCCACTGGATCAGGACAGCACCTGGGTTCCAACTGGAACTTTTGCATTACGGGAAAAATACGACGCGATAAAAAATGAAGGTCTCAAAGTTATGTCGATAGGAAAAGTAAAATTGGTGTTCGGGAATCATGTAATCATCGACGATTGGACAATTTACAATATTGAAGATTCCTATCCACATAGAATGTTTTCTGCGAGTGAATTCATCATAAGGAACAAATTCGGTTCTCCCAACGACAGTCACATTGACAATCTTCTCTCACTTTGTGTCCCAGATCCTCTCATCGGACGAAACCCGCCAATGGATTACAAAACTGATCTCTTTTTTAAGAAAACTCTAGTTATTTTTTTTTTTCATTTTTGTGCAATATTGTTTCATTTTTCATCTTCTCCTTTGAAATGTACCAGATATGTGATCTATCAATATTGAAGTTTTTTTTTTTAGTTGATAATTAAAACCCAGTTTTCTTTTATTTAGAAATATATTGTAAATGAGCTTATTCATAGAGTTGTGATTTTATAAATATTTAAACAAAGAGTCAAAATAAAAGGCTGATTTTGGTTAATTTGTTAGCTCTCTATACCCTTAATTCAATTATAAGTTCACTAATACTGATAAACCGCTTGCCTTATAATAAGTTATAACAGAGGTGGGCAAAATCATAATCATGAATAATATTCATTATTCTTAATCATATTCATGATTATGATTTTAAATCATAGAAATATTTTTCTGTGATTAAGAATAAGATTAAAATCACACTCACGAGTAGATTAAGAATAAATCCTAATCACAGAGATGACTAAGAATCAACTCTTAATCACAGGAAATCTGTGATTAATTCTAGAAAGCTGTGATTAATCACCGGAACGTTGTGATTAATTACAGGAATCTGTGATTAATCATAGGAAAATAATGATAAATTTATGGAAAAGCTTGATCAATCATTAGTAAATTGTCAATATATAAATAATGATTACAATTTTGGAGTTTTAGAGATTGATAGATTTTGAATTTTTAGTTTTGGAGAGTAAATTGTGATCAGAGGTGACAATATTCACAGATTCCTGTGATTACACAATTTACTAATGATTGATCAAGCTTTTCCCTTAATTAATCCCAGATTCCAATGATTAATCATTATTTTCCTATGATTAATCACAGTTTCCTGTAATTAATCACAACGTTCCGGTGATTAATCACAGCTTTCTGGGATTAATCACAGATTTCCTGTGATTAAAAGTTGATTCTTAATCATCTCTGTGATTAGGATTTTATTCTTAATCATACTCGTGAGTGTGATTTTAATCATACTTTTATTACGTGAATACGAATTTAATCTTATTCTTAATCACTGAAAATATTCTTATGGTTTAAAATCTTCTTAATCATATTCATGATTAAGATTTTGCCCATCTCTGAGTTATAACAAAAAGGATTGAAAATCGAGCTTTATTGCTCAATTAAATTTATGAGGAGAACGAAAAAAAAGTTTCAATTATGCTAAATACTACACTATGGTACAAAATGGCTCAAAATCAAGCCATGTTTTCGATTTGGAAGTTATGACAACTTATGACATAGTCCAAATCAATTTTAAACATCATTGGAAAAAATAAAAAGAAATTCGTTGTAGAGGGAAGATTTTTGAGTTCCTTTATCTGTAACCTCACGATATACATGGTTACGTAACTCCTCAAGTTTGATTGTTCAAGATCTCCATTCTTCTCCGTCTGATATTCGACGGGGTCGGACCGAAGGATGTTTGACCCTTCGATTCAAACTTTTTGTTGTTACAAGCCAGGAGTTTCAAGCCCTTCCCTTGACATTTTGTCAGAGTTTAACGCCCAGTCGTACAACATAGTATGCCTCGTTTCAAGCATAATCGGTTGCCTCGGAGCGTCATATCAGGTAAGAACGCGACAAAAAAAGTTACGCACCCTCACGCTTTTTTTACAGCTTCTTCCCAGGAGAGATAATACGTCAAGCAGCGATGGTATTCTATTACATCGGTAAGAGGGAAGCAAATCATCGTCTGGCTAGCTTTCGCCGATTTTAACGCTTCTTTAGGTAGGCTTCTAACATTCTAATCAAATATTCAATGAAAAGAAATTCTAATTAATGATCTAAAAAAAATTGACCTCAACAAACAATATTCACGTCTTCACATTGCGGCAGCAGCTTTTTATACCAGCAAAGCACTTGCATCACAAGCTCTTTACTTTTCAGATTTCGAGTTTGCAGAAAAATTAGCGATTCAATATTATGTGATAGTTGATAAATAAATGATTAAAATATTTGTATGGCTGATAACTACAATTATTGTGTGCAATGATATAATTTATCAGTGCAGAAAATTTTAGATTTTTGCTCATTAAATACAATATTGTAGGTGTTCTAGTCAGGTCAATATTCAAACTCAACAATTCGATGATGTTCCACTGGGGTCAAAGTTTTCAAGTCTATATGCGTTTTAGTAGCCGTAAGTTGAATGGGTTTAATAAAATATCATTTCATATTTTTTAAAGGCGTGGATTGAATATTTTATATGGTCACGTGGTTTTGGACGTTATTTTATGCAGTTGACACGTGGCTTGCGCTGAGACAGAAGTCCGGGATGCCCAAGCTTTACCACGGCGTAGCATGGGTGCTTTCAGCAGCGTTGACTTTTTTCGGCCTTGCTTTCCTTTATTATCCTGACGCCGAGTAAATTATTTTATTATCGTTTTAAAATTCTATTCAATAAAATTTTATAGCTGCCAACTATAGTTTGATGGCGATAAACGCAGGCAGGTCTTTTTCCGCCTGCTTCGAATTACATCATGACTTATCTTGTCATCGCCTCTGTTATGATCGCTAGTCCTATTCTGTATTTCGTCTCCGCTAAAAGGATCGACGAGATGGTTTCTAATTGCCTTGGGCAGGTAAAAAACATTTAGAGTAAAGGGCGGTTAATTCATTTACTTTTAGGTGACGAAAAAAGAAAGACAGTTGCACAAGCAGTCCGTTTAAGATTCGGCCTTATAAACTTACTTTTTTATGCTTGCTGGCTTCCTAATCTATAAACGGCATCATCCTTTGGACCACTGGTCCGACCTGCCTAGAAACGTTCTTTTACCTATTTGGTACATAATGGTAAATGACTTACTTAACTTAAAAGTGGAAATTCAAAAGAAATTTCAGGCTGTGATGAATCCTTTACAAGCGTTGTTCAATTCAATGTATACCGACGTTCCAACGAAAAATCGTTTTCCCGTTCTGCAGACAGCGTACTGCAGAAGAAACTCCACTTTTGGCATCAAATATCAACACGTGAAGAACAATAGAGTACGTACAAAGTCCGTCCACAACCTCCCATCACTCATGATAAATTTAAATAACTACTTATAACTTATTTTTATATAATTAATAATGTACATAATAAAAAATTATTTAAAAAATTGTTGTTTATTACCAGATCATTAGCTCAAGAGGTAAAAGAAAAAAAATGGTAGTCATTACGTAAAATTAAAATTTATTTACACTGAAGAAAAGGTCTTAAGTTTAAAAAAATGATTAAAATAACATATATTCACTTCTATTGAAAGATGACTAGGGCACCACTCTGGTATAATCACAAATAGTCTCAGGTATTGATGAATCCTTTTAGCTAGCAGGACTAAGGTTACTCTGCCGATTTGGGCCAACTCACGAGCGATATATCACAGTGGCAAGGACAATTAATAGGATCACAATGATAATAAACAGTTTCTGAAAAAAAAAATTGAGTTAAATACAGTTTATTTACGATGCAAGAAAGAACCACTGATAAAAA